>OX632356.1:41641132-41703632 GCA_951751655.1 Ophion costatus
AAGAACCTTCCTGTATCCTAAAAGTTCCTGTATGTATCCGAAATGTGCGAGGAGTAGCGAAAAAATCTCCGGCGTGCAACCGGAGTTATGGGCGAGCAATTCGACAGTGGCAAAGGAGAAGAAGAGCTTGAAGAAATTTGCAGAAGGCAAGACTGGACACCACGGGGAAACACGTACACCGGGCTCGATACGTACTTGTTGTTAGGTCTTAACAAGGCTCAATGGTAGCCATTAGTGAACGCCGCTGGTATCAGAGAACCCTGGAACAGTAGACGAAGAAACACCGAGGGTAAGACTTAAAAAGTTTTGCGATTGCCGGGATTAATCCGTAACAGGTGCTTAATGCTTTATTTATTTATATTTTCTCGAAGTATGCACAGTGGAACCTCGCGCAGTTGGCGCTCACGAGGCGCAGAGAGGGAATACGGTGGTCGTAGGTGGGGGATGGAGAACGACGAGACGCGATTCGCTCGGGCAAGACAGGGTGGGGACTCCCGCTCGTATATTGGTTCGTTGCGTAACTCACGCTATTTCCTCCTGCCAAATCTCTGCCAAGTTCCACTGCTCATACTCGTATACATATTACATATATGTATAAATATATATATATATATTTTTTGCAAAAATAACTTAACGAAAAAACACGCACACTTATTATATGTGTTTTCTTGAGACTTGGGGCAGCGCGTGTCCTCGGGTCTTTACGAAAATCCTCTTTTTCCCTCGTATATTGGCATAATCCAAGTGACGAGATCGTCTTGTGCCCGAGTGTATGAAGAGAGCGAGTGCCAAGTTGTTCTAAGATCGAAGACACGGTTGTATCGCCCTTGGCTCGCTCGCTCCCCCCCTCACTCACGATACTCACGATTATTACTCACGAAAGGGGTGCATAATAGACACACTGGGGGGCTTGCTGTGAGTACTGTTAGTATAAAATTAGTCTGGTTCAAATTATGTCTATAATACTCTACTTATACATTCTAATATATTTACTTTTTCTTTCGATACTTTTTTTTCTTTTTTTTTCATTTCAATGACGTACATGCTGCGTTATATGCGTGTACACACACATATATATGTATATATGTGTGTATATATATATATACACACATTAGCTGATTCGAGGTGACTTTTTTCGTATTCCAATTTCCGACTCGACTATTTTTTAATTTGGTAAGAAAGAAATTGCGGATTCATTCGGAGCAACTAGTCAGAGAATATATGTTGAAATAGTTTCCGATCAGAAAGAAACATTCTTTGCATTCTTCTTAAATTTTTTCCTCGTGATCTAGAGACTAAAGTATAAAAAATTCCTTTCCATCGACCGATCCTTTATTTTTCGAAAAAAGTCGATAATTAATCGTTCGATTGTAAGCCTCGGTCTTGTGAAATGTTTTAATAATCAATATGAATATATGCATATATGTATATATACATATATATATATATGTATAACACCAAAAGATTCTACCACGTTCGACGTTCAGTCGGATTCGTAAATTTAGCGATCGACGAACGTCGCACGACGAGAGCTAATTGCTTTATCTGTGTTTTTTTTTTGACAAACTTACAGGACTGTAGTTGAGCGGGGCACGGGAAACGGCGATCGTCGGGAACGCTGTTGTTGGTGGCTGGGGGCTAGCAGCTGCCTGGACGTAACTTGCGACTGAATCTGCGGCTGCTGCTGCTGCCGCTGCTGCTGCACTCGTACTGTACATGTCAATTGGACCGGGTGAATTTGCCGCTGGAAACGAACGACCCTGCGGACCACCGTGGCCGCCCCCACCGTGGGGTGAGGCCGGAGGAAATCCTGCCTGTGCAGCTGCCTGATAATTGTTCATCACTGCAAGTAAATTGTTCATTTAGTTTTTCCAAAATAACCATTTTCATAAATTAGCTACCCCGGCTATCCTCGTTATCATTACTTACTAATTAGCCTTACTAATTTTCGCACGACATTCTTCTCTGGTTACATAATTAATCACAACGTCACTACTTCAAAGGAATTAAATATAAGCGAGAGTGATGGATTTTTTAAGACACACATTTAAATGGCAAATTACGTGAAAAAAAATGGTCAAAATGCCAACAATATTTTCGGTACTCCTGAAGTTTTTGATAAAGTTGTCTGGACTTTTAACGAAAAATTCGAAAAGAAAATGGACGCGAGGATGTTGGAGAATAAATTGTTAATTGTGGAAAGATTTTTTTTTTGGACGAAACGTTACGACGGTTGATCGAATGTATGGGGTAGGAAGAGAAGATAGAAGGCAGCCACACAAAGAATTAGAAAGGCTCGGAAAATCGCGGAGCGAAAAAACCGCATATATCATTGTGCTTTATAGAACAGAGAGGGGGGGGGGGGGCGAGAAGGGGAGGTTAAGGGAGGGAGTCAAAGGAAAAGGGAGGAAAAGGGAGGCAACAAGTTCCGAGGAGCCAGGACTCATAGTTCAATGGATGACAATCGTGAACGCTTCCGTGCCTCTTGTACAATCTAAAAACCCATTCAGCTTTTAAACTCTCGAAAATGGAACGGGCAGAGAGGGTTGGGGGGGGGGGCAAGGATACGAGTAGGGAAAAAGGTTACAAAGTTTTGCCACGACGGACGAAGGGAGAGACGAATCGGGAGAGAGCGATTCAAAAGTTTGATTTATTTTGGAACAGATTGCGAAAGCAGAGAAGAAGGAAAAGTCCAGCGTGGAGGGGTTGGGGTTGCAAGCTCACGTGGACTTGTATAAAAATAAAATGCGAAAGAATTACGAAAATGCGAATGTAGGATGAGGCGATACTCGTGGATATGGCCTCGGGCTTTTTCACGTTCCACATATGGAATCTCCGAAGCGTAAAAATCGATTTCTGCCGTTCGAGGGAGGAATTTTTCACGGAACTTGAATTAGTGGAACGAAATTGCGGGGTAAAGAATTATTATAGGCTTCAGAGTTATTTCGGCGTGGATAAATAAAAACCAACGATAAAAGGCCGTCGTCCATTTTTCTTCTTCTTTCGAAAAGTTTTTTTTTTGTGTGGATGAAAAGTTATCGAGGATATGAGAGATCGAATAAGGGGTTGGGATGAGTCGGGTAAAATACCATCCATTTTATGATTGGTGTAAGGGTTGGGAATAAATTACTTTTCGGAATTACTCTTTCTTTTTGACATTTTTTTTTAACGTCTCTTTATCGTTCTTGCTACGTTACTTAGTTTTTTATTTTCTCTATATTTCTCGATAGAATTATGGGAATAGTGCAAAAAATTGGAAGATTTCGCGCGTTACTTTGTGAAAACTCATGATATTGAAGTTTATATTGTTGGACGGCAACGGAAATATATATTTTTCTTCTAATTGTTATTTTTCTTGGCAAATTAAAGCTTCAGCAAACTTTTTAAGATCCTTATTGGAGACCTATAAGGTGAATCTATCAAAAATTATTTTGTATCGGCATAAAAATGTAGAAAAACGAGAGTACAAAGAAATTCTCGTTGCATTCCAACGATGCAAACTTCAACATGAAAACTCGTAGTTCAATACAAAACTTGATCTAAAATGAAGGAGGAAATCTGAGGGATAAACATTTTCGCTCGCTCACCATATTATTCGAAACAGTTAACGTTAATCTGAATTATGTCTTTACAAGTATCCATAATTATGCGAAGGACAATTAACCCTTTCTCGACACACTTATATTTGGCCACGACGCTGACACACTGGGTCCATTTGACCCGGGTAGTTTATCCACCTGCCCTTAACAACCCAACGGTCGGTTATCATTAAAAAAATCCAGGATCCACTCTAAACATTTCTTAATATGCCTGCATTATTAAAATTCGAAAAGTATAACGTTGAATCGTCGTAAAAAATGATTGAAAACTTTCAATTTTGTTCAAGCGCGCTTTTTATTTCAAATTCGTCCGGGTCAAAACGACCCAGTGTGCCAAGGAAGTGTTAACATTTTTTGAATAGAAAAAAAATCAAGGACAATCGTCGGTCGATTGCACACAAATGGCCAACCTGAATACAGTGAATTTTATGGTTAGTTTCGAACGTACCGGAAAGTGCTTGCGTTAGCAAGGGTGTGTTGTTGTTCGGGGTAAGCTGTCCGTTGGTCAGATCCACTGAAACACAAAGCTTTGATTAACAGTTTATTCGATGAGCTTTTATACCTGGATACAGCAGAACCCTCGGAGGACCAGCAGTTAATGCGAGAAAAAAAAAACTTATAACAAATGCACTCCCGTGCTGCAGCTTGTGTTTTCACATATTTGACGACGATTGAATCATTTATATTCGATCCAAACTCGTCGGACAAAGTCACGATGCTTGAATCGTAACCAATGTGTTGCTTCCCCGCTGATGTTACATTCGCTAAGGCATGGTGTCTCTTTTTGAAAAATCAACAACTCTAGTGAATGGGAGTAAAATAAACACAACACGTTTCAGCAACATGCTTTTTTGTTGTTGTAATTTTTTATACGGTCTGTGCAGCACGGAATTCGCCAGCATTCGTAGCAATTTGCTCAGTCAAGAGCAGAGAACCGTCAGGCAGAAATGTATGAAACGCGCACTCGATGAAACGCGATGTAAATTTTTTTCGGTCTTTTTCCTCTATTGTCGAAATACGTTTTATCTTACGATCGAATTGGCGATAATGTTTTCGAATCGTTCGCACGAGACAGATGTTGGAATGGAACGACTGTTATTTATCTTTGAATATTCGAAAAAAATGTTCACTAATGTAGAATTCGCTGAGAGAATTGGTAAGATACGACTTCCATACATTTCTTCCGCAGTGAACTCCTTTGTAGATGTTGCATCGTGGGCTCCGAGTACGGGCGACCCGCACCCTCGTTCCCCGGGGTTCCGTGGTAGTACATTGCTGGTACTCCTGACATTAATAGAAGAGAGAACGATAAAATAATAATTTCTGTAAGCGAGGATATTGATGAGAAGATCGGGAACGCGAAGGAAACTCATTTTCTTGATCAAAGGAAGAAAAAAAAGTAACTCGAATAACCAACGAATTCGGACCGAGGCGAGCCACGGTGTCAAAAGTAAAAATATCAAATGCCACCGCTCGGAATTTTGAAATGTTCATTACTACTGTAAACGTCTACAATCAAGCGATTTTTCGCGATTCTTTTTTGGTGGAAGGACAAGTAAGAGCATAAAAATAATCAAGGATTTTATTTGTCATATCTTCAAGTGAACAAACAAGTAAATATGAAAAAATTATACGAAATAGTGACGTTGGAAAATAAAAAGGCGAGCCACGGTGTCGAAAGTAAAAATATCAAATGTCACCGCTCGGAATTTTGAAATGTTCATTACTACTGTAAACGTCTACAATCAAGTGATTTTTCGCGATTCTTTTTTGGTTGAAGGACAAGTAAGAGCATAAAAATAATCAAGGATTTTATTTGTCATATCTTCAAGTGAACAAACAGATAAATATGGAAAAATTATACGAAATGGTGACGTTGGAAAATAAAAATAAAAAGTAAAAATAATTAATTTTTTTAAATTAATTTACATGGGTATAGCTTGAGAAGTACGTAGGAGATTTTGAAAAAAATAATTTTTGTGTAATTAAAAAGCATTTAAAGTAAAAACTCAATTTTCGACCGAAACAGGACAATAATTTGTTAATAACTAATGATATAATTAACTCATGGAAAATCTCAGAAAATTTTCTTTGGCATGTTATTTTGAAGATGTGCTCAAAATTTGAAGTGAAAAGAATGAAAATTGTCGGAGTTGTGCTGCGTGCCATTTTGAAAAATTTTATTCCGAGACAAACGGCCGACGTCTCGCACACGGGCCTGCGGATCTTTGTTTTACAGATACCAAACCTTTTCCTCTTATTCCAGATGGTTCAAAGCATCTTTTGAGCTAATTTTGAAGAAATCCATTTTTTGATAATTCTACAGAGGGGCTATTCAATATTAAACCGATTTTATTGAATTTTGTGGTGGACTTTTCGAAATTGAGTTTTGTTCGCTGGTACACATCTTGGGTAATCGTACTTATTATTTTTATTCGACTTTTTCACGTCACTTGCGTTTATTGCGTTTCTACAGCGGTGATTTATTTTTACCGAGTAGATATGGCCGTACGAGTGCGAACTCAAATTGCACACTTTTCAAGGACGTTCCGGCAATGAATACGTAAAAGAGAAAAACATGTTTTTTGCTTACTAATGGTTTAACTTTCATTCGTCTCGGTTCGTATAAATTTCAATTATATTGCATGTTATTGCAAATAATAAAGTTTCATAGTCAAGTAATTCCATAGATTTCGGATAAATTTAATTCTCCTCTCCCAATTATCCAAAATAACAATAATAAAATTCTCCATTTAATGTTTGTTTGAAAATCAGTGAAATTTTTCGATGATCGGAATTGAGAATAAATAAATAAAAATTCGGCATTTGTTTTCATTCCGATTTTCCCGAGAGGAAGAATCGTTCGAAGGAGTAAAAAAATGTGGAAGGGATGAAGATGGAGAGAAGAAAAACGCCGACGAGCTTATCGCCAGAGATCTTTCGCTTTCTTTTTTTCATTCTCTTCGACTAAATTCGCGGGCAAGCACGTACACAGACGTCGATCGTCTCGCATAGTATGAGGATGGATCTGTGTGCATGGGAGGCTCGATAAAACGGCGGGAAATAAAAAGGGATTACTCCGGTAACTTTTGTAGCCTCGAGGCAAAAATGGCGAGTGTGTGGACTCCTGGCTCTCAATACGGTTACGGTGAAAGGCGAGGCCGCACACCATTCCCGCGAGTCCCGGAAAATAGTAAAAATCACGAGCCAACCGAGCAAGATAGAATGTCGAAAATAAGGAAAGACGGAGCGAGGGAGGATAGGAGAGAGAATGGGCAAAGAAGAAGAACGAGGGGATGAACAGAGAGATAAGAAAGAAAAAACGCGCAGACAAGAAAGAACGTAAAAGCCTGCAAGGGATTGTTACGAGATCACTCGACCCGGAAAACTACCCCTGCGGTCACTCGGTGTATCGTTTATGTTTTTTCCCACTCGTTTTTTTTCTCATACAGTCGCGGTCAAAAATCAAAAAGACTTCTCCGACTACCGATAAAATACAATTTTGTAAAATCAACCCGTCAAGTTTGAGTAGCAATTTCGAAATGGCAACTAGATGAAGACCGTCATAAAGAAGAGATACCAAATATTTTCGAAAATTCGTTTCTTAATTCGAGGAAATATTTGCCCGAGCAAAATGTTTCACTGGCAATAGTATTTACAAGGAACGTCACTTAAGTGTCTGCCATCGATTTTGTTGAAACTCATGTATGTGATAATTGGAAACTATTCGGCACGTTTTTTTATCGGCGGTAAGAGGGTTTAAGGGGGGAAACCACCCCTCAAGAAAAGGTGGGTGACCCCTTAATTGAAAAAATACTTCTGCAGTGGATCTTCCATCGTTTTACATTACCGGAATTTAAGTAATTGCTTGATTCGGATCGGTAGACTGCTTGTGGGTGACACTGAAAAATCACCCCTCGATGCGGCTTTCTTTGAGGGGTGGTTTCCCCCCTTATAACCGTTCTTCCGCCGATAAAAAAAACACGTACTAATAGTTTTCATTGCTCCGTCACATATACGATTTTCAACAAAATCGAAGGCGAGGATTCATAAATTTCATAAATTACGAAAAAACAACACAAATATTTTCTTTGTGAAACAACGACCGTCTCATCAGTTCGATAAAAAAAATATTTCGTCAAAAAATAGATGTTAACTGAAGACGTTTTTTCTCCGGCAAAATCGATTAATCTTACTGAAGAGTTGCCACGTAAAGTTCGTCGTCAAAATACGTCACTCAAGTAGGATCGAACATTTTCTGACCGAAGTGGAGCAAGCAAAACGTCGACGAGAGCTATCACGAAAGCCTCTCGGCGATTTCTAAAACTGGATAGTTCTGAAAGTCCACCGCGAATCCATTGAGGGGGAGAAAGAGGATCTCGAAATGCGGATATGTCGGCCAAGAGTTCATCTATTTCAAGTTTATTCCCCAAGATCATGTGCAAGCGATAGGCAACGACAGGAACCACTCCCGAATTGATAAACTGCTCTATCGATAAACAAATGTTGCAAAAACTTGGTAAATTCGATTATTGATAATGACTTCGATTATCATGCCGTCTATCGCTAGTAGAAATTTGGCAAAAGCATAATGGGGGACATTTTTTTAGGAGACAACAAGAGAAGTAAGTGATGCAGGCACGTTGTCAGGTGTTCATTGATGTACCTCGATCCTTAGAGCCTTAAAAATCGACAGGTATTTGTTAGGTATCTAAAGCGTTAGTAATTCGAGAAGCCGATAGAAGCAACACATTGGACGAATAACTTCTTCTATCAATTCATACGTGCTGTTATTCTTTTTTAATTGTTTCTTTCAAGCAGACGATGTCAAGAGTTTTAGCGTTGGTCAGCAATGAGCGAAGCTGCGACTCAGAAGAATGGTAAAACAAGTTGTGGTTATTAATTGTTTATATATATATATATATATATAGTTTATTATATATAATATAATTATAAAAATTTTATTATATTATATATATATATATAATATAAATATATATATTTATATAATAAAAGGATAGAATCGATAGAAATAACGAAGATAATATCGTTCGAAATAACGAAGAACAAATCAGACTATTCTACGAACGAATGATCACACTCGACATACTCAAAATTGGGTTTTTCCCGTTCTTTTGCCTTCTCAAACTATTCTACGTGGTAAAGCCGTGACATTGACGTCACGTCCGTCCTTCTATTCTAGAATCGAATATCTCTAAGCGTTCTAGTATTAACATTAACGATTCACAATTTCATTAGTCTCTGTATTTTTGGATAACTATTTGTCGTTTCTGAAATGTGGAAAAAGAATATTGTCGTATCGGTTGGATTCAGCGGGTCTGGGTTCAGGCATATATTGCAATCGGACATACGTACAACAGATTAGAATTGTATGAAGTCGTTAGTCAGCAAGGTCACATTTAAACGAATACAATAACAATAGTAACAACGATACAGTATGATTAAGTATCGAATAATCTCACTCTTTTACTAATTCTACTCACTGATAAATACTACTGAACTATGTTTCTATTATCTATGTTATACGACGAGATCGACGATTTATTTCTAATTGCCAAAATTCACTCACACACACCCACACGCACGCAGCAATATCTATATATCCGACGCCTCTTTATCTACTTCGTATTCAGCGGCGGTCACGTATTAGTCCAGTCATTACGTACATTCAAAAAAGAAAATGAATTTGCGCTTCTAATTTTTTAATATGTTGTAGGGGATACCTAGAAAAGCTTAACTTGAGATTGTCGACCAAGCTTTCCTAGGAGCTTTCGCCGCCATGTTGAAAAAAGGGGTAAAATTTGTTTCTCGGCAATAACTCGGCTATCCGATGAGATTTCGAAAATTTTTGTAGGACACTTTTTGTAGCTTTCTTTGTGCTCTACAATAACGCCTGAATCATTTTTAGCGTTTCATGCATCGTTATCGAGATATCGATCGATAAAGTCAAAAATTTAGGACATAATTTTTGTTTTTTCCTTTTTTTTTCTTTGGGTCTTAATAAATATGAAAAATTGTGGAATTCAAACTTGTAGAGCATATTCAGACCTACAATTTCCTTCTTGGATTTTTTTATGTTGGACAAAAATTACGATCTCCAGCGCGCCGCAAAGTCGGTGAATCCACACTCAGCGTCGAGCGAGCTGCTCGCTCGGTTGTGTCTGGATGTCGAATCGAATGGGAAATTGTTCAGGAAATTGATGGGATAAAAAATAAGTACATAGAGCAACAAATTAAGGATCACACAATAGTAATTTATTAAACAAATAATTTGTTTGTGCAGTAAAAAATATTATTTTTTTACAATACAAAATAAACAAAACAAAATAAACGGAAAGAAAAATATTTTTTTCTGCACTCGAGACACGAACGATGGACTTTTTTCATGTCTTTTTTCGCTTGGATGGTCCAGGCTGAAGATCTTCGTCCTCCGTAAACTCTTCGAGTTGTTGTGTCTGTTGAAACGTTGGAAATGATGCTGATTCGATGAGAGCATCGTCATCATCATCGTTACAGACATCGTCGTCGTCGTCGTCAAGCAAAATGTCGACTCTGGCGACGTTACTGCATGTTTGCCCACTGCAGTGCATGCAAATAACGGAGCAACTGATTCCCGCTTTTCTGCACCCACAGGCGGCCTCACAATTTCCTTTACACTTACAGGAAATGAGCTTTAATAGTTCAGGCGGAGCGGGTTCGGCGGTGCTGGTGATTGGTTCGAGCCCTCGATTGGTCTGTCGCCAACCCCATCCTTGTGGATCCTTGAAAAATCCGAGCCAGGTTTGAACTTGGAGATACGTCCGGAAAATGTGTTGACGCACAGCGCTTTTGGTTGGCGGGAGTAGTGAGAGGTGATTCACTTTATTCGCTGTCATTGATTTTGCGAAGCGATGGAATCGCAAAATATTTATGGACTTCTCGTGCTTATCACCACCATATGCGGGCACTCCGTTATAACGAGTTTACAGCCAACTAGATATCGAAATTTTTGCCCAGAATATCGGAACCCTCGATTTACACTACGCACAGCAAAAACTCAACACGATACGATATACTAACTTGAGCGCGCTCGACGCTGAGCGTGGATTCACCGACTTTGCGGCGCGCTGGAGATCGTAATTTTTGTCCAACATAAAAAAATCCAAGAAGGAAATTGTAGGTCTGAATATGCTCTACAAGTTTGAATTCCACAATTTTTCATATTTATTAAGACCCAAAGAAAAAAAAAGGAAAAAACAAAAATTGTGTCCTAAATTTTTGACTTTATCGATCGATATCTCGATAACGATGCATGATACGCTAAAAATGATTCAAGCGTTATTGTAGAGCACAAAGAAAGCTACAAAAAGTGTCTTACAAAAATTTTCGAATCTCATCGGATAGCCGAGTTATTGCCGAAAAACAAATTTTAAGCGTTTTCCAAGATGGCGGCGAAAGCTCCTAGGAAAGCTTGGTCGACAATCTCAAGTTAAGCTTTTCTAGGTATCCCCTACAACATATTAAAAAATTAGAAGCGCAAATTCATTTTCTTTTATTTGCCTTTTTTTCGGACGAAATGACTGGACTAGTATCGAATTCAAACGTAAGTGAAAATCATCAATTGACGAAGCAATCCCGGCTTACGTGCACAAAATTAATAGTTAGTCTATTTCAACTTCGTTTTATCCGTCCGTCATAATTAATTCGGCAGTGATCGAAAGTTATTTTTATTCAATTCGTTATTTAGAGCCACAGTTAATACATTTTCATTCGATAAATGGCCAACCAAATTTTTCGTCTATGACTACATGTATAATAATTCATTATAAACATCGTACCTCAACGACTCGATAACAATGAATAGTATTACTCTTTCCTAAAACAATATTAATGTTGCGCATTACCCTTTATGGTTTTCGAAACATTAACTATAATTTTTCATTCGAGGTTGTCACACTACCTATATACGTTCATATATATGTATACATGTATGTATGTAAACAATAACAATAGTACGAAGCCTCGGCACTGATCTAAGTGGTGAATACTTAGAGTAAAACGTTACAGTGGTTAGTCCGAATAACGAGAGGTCTCTCACTACTGAATTGTGTCCAAGCCAGAGGCTATTCAGCTTCGTTCAGCTCGAACTTTTCTAGGTCGACTACGCTCTCACGCCACCGAGGGTCGACTTCGCCGATTCGGAGTGTCGTTTAAGGGAGCTTTCCAGTGTGAAATTTAAAAAAAATCGATTTTTTTTTTTTGCTTTATCGAATAGTATACACTCTTCCGAATATTCCCTGAAATTTTCATGCCGAAATTCAGATTATTTCGGTTACTGTACAGCATTTCTAGGAAGAAGGCAACGGAGCGCTACAGCTACAGCGAAACTTTGAACGCGTTTTTCTCGAAACAGCATTTTTCAAAACGGTGTCCAACTTGGAGGGCAGAGTTTTAAAGCTATCGAGTTGAATTTTTTACACAATATTCTTAACGTCATTGTTTATCGTGCTATGGAAGCTTTTTTTTTTTTTTTGACATCTTCCTATTTTTTTGTGAAAAAAACTGCCAAAAAAAATGCTAAAATCGATACTTTTTGTTCAAACCGGCGCCATTTTTGCAAAAAAAAAAAAAAGCCTCCATAGCACGAAAGCCAATTATATACCGATCAATAATCTTTTTGTGTTTTTTGTTTCAGATCAAAATTGTGACCCCCAACGTGGACACCACATCCAAGTGCATTTTCTGCAACAATTGTTTCATCATTTTTATAGATATTAATTAATAAATAAATCGATCTTTAAAAAATTGTTTTGTATTCTTCAATACCCAATTAATATACAAAAAAAACCAGACCGATTAGATTATTTTTTCTTAAAAAAAAAAAATCGCGAAAAACAGCGATTTTTCGGGCTGTCACACTGGAAAGCTCCCTTAATCCAGAACAATGTATTACCTTTCGACGTCTCGCTCTCGGGGCGAAAAAGGCCCGAACTTCAAACTTTTCGTTCTATTTTATACTTTCCATTTTATCGGTCCTTTCATCGCGCGTCTACCCCCGTTGACGGTCAACTAGACTTTTAACTATGGATAATATACACTTCATATACGACGATGTACAAGTATAGACTTTCTTTTTTCATTGCTTTTTTGCACTAGTGAGAAGAGCACATTAGGTTTTTTTTGTAGGTAGATGGTAGAATTACTCGCCCCTGGGTGAGACTGCATCTTCAGGGTAGCCTTCGTCATCAGTCTCGGCAACAGTCCCGTCCGGGATGTCTCTTCCTCGTTACGATACTCGAGGTATTTTTTCAGGATTTTTTTTTTTTCATTCTCGACGATCCACAGACCAAAGGACTTACGAACTTTTGGTTTTTTTTCCTCACCGTTGGCCTGTGAATCTTCGGGAGATTATCGATGATTGGCTCGACCTGACTACTTTTCTTATAGTTTCGGGCATTGGTGATTTTTGCTCGATGGACGTTTATCGCTCATTGCACGGATGTGAAATATCGTTGGCTCGTTGATTATTCATTTCAAAGTGAAACGATAGGAAAGGCAGCCTGGTCTTGCGTCTGGTATAATCTCAATTCCGGCCTCGAGTCAACGAAATAATGGAAGTTTGCTAGTCGTATTCTTGTGTTTTTTGAATAGTCAAAAAATGTACTATGAGCTAGGCAGTCGTGTCCAACACCATTTACAAATTACGGGGTATTTAGAGAACGATGGAACGATATCGAGAAGACGTGAGATATATTTGTACATTTTTATGTGTATCATTTCAGCTTGTGGCGAATGAAAAAAAAAGTGATCTCTCGTTATGTTACTTTCAGGCTAGTCTAATTCAACTATGTGGAAACTCGTATACATGTACTTGGGACACAACGTGAGCGATCTAGTCTTCAACGATTTTCATCGCTGATTCTTTTCGTAAACAAAATACGGACGCCGAATCGTTCGAAGATTCTTTAGTATAATGTTTATTGTAAAATAATAATCGGTTTATCGATATGTTATGGAATTTTCGTACAGACGCTTCTGTGAAATCAATGCGTACTGTGTACATTTTTTGCGGCGTGTCTCGATCGTTGAAAGGGCTATGGAAATAAAAAGGACGAAAGAATAGAAGAGGGGCGGAATCTAGTGATTAGCGCAGGGAGGTTTTTGTTCCGCTGGTTTTAAATAATTATTGTTTCGAATTGAAAATCGTACGATAAAATTATTGATGCTTGGACAAAACATTTATTATTTCCCAATGGCAATCGGTTAATGTTTTTCCATAATAAATGAATTAAACAATTGAAGATCAATTTTACGTCCCTTATCGTGAGCCTTTTGGGCCATTGGATAATTTTTTTACCCTCGTGGACCCTTTAATATTTTTTTACCCTTCACCCTTTAATATTTTGTTTACCCTTGTGGACCCTTTGATAATTTTTTTACCCTTGAAGACCCTTTAATAATTTTTTTACCCCTGCGGACCCTTTAATATTTTGTTTACCTTTGTGGACCCTTGGATAATTTTTTTTCGCCCACATTATTCTGGACTAGAGACGACAAAATATATAAATATATATGTGTCGAAATGAAGCAACGTCATTCGTTGTTCTATATACGTCGGAAAAATGTTAAATCCTAGTGCCATTCAAGAGCCCCGGGAAATAAACAGATCGATAGGGAAAGAGATAGGGAGCGGTGGAGCAGGCTTCGAGCGTCATTTCCCAGTTAAAGAGATAAAGCCCTACCGTGGTTACACGACCGCGAGTCTGGAGAATGAAAGAACAAAAGCAGAATTGCAGTAACAAAAAAATGAAGAAAAAATTGAAAGAGGGAAAATTTTATCGCAGTCATTTGAGACCTCGCTCGAGATAGGACAAATTCGAGGCGTCCTTGAATTACTTCATCCCTCGAATCATCAAGCCCGAACGACGTTGCAACGGCCGGACTGTGAAATCGCTAATGAGCCTCGTAATTAATACAGCGAGGAAAAAAACCGGACTGGTTACGGGTTCCCGTTGAAGCGCAGATTTTAACGGCACGGAGATTTTTCACGCGACAGAAAGAAATAAGCAAAAAAGATTGGACGAAAAAAAACCGAAAGCAATATTTATGACTAATAATATTTGGTTAGTTTTCGATATATGAAAGTCGAATTTATTCCATGGTGACGTACACGATAAAACTTTTGACATAGGATAAAAATTTGCACAATAAAAAAATAATTAAAAACAAATTCATTAAAATTTCATAAAAGTTGAAAGTTGCCTAAATATGTTTGCCTTGCAAATACTTTGCGAGACGTATCTGCATGAACGAAGACAAAGTGTTTGTTTTTTTTACGATCGAACGTTGCAATTTTTAATTTGAAAGTTGAAAAAAAATTGAAAGTTCGGCGTCGTTGTACAAAATTGTTTCGATCCGATAAATTCACGCAAATTATTATTACACCAGACGAGCAATGGATGCACAAATATCAAGTCTAACATTCGACCACCTTCTTGTTGTCGATATCCTATTATTATTAGGCATTCCCAACAAATGAGCAATAAGTGGACAAAAAGGAAACGCATAATAGGGGTAATAATAAACATGACCAATCAATCAAACTCCAATCAAGGCTATTGCGTACTTTTATAGTGTATTAATTTATACGTATGTGGATTATTTATATGTATATGTGAGTTAATTTATATGTATGTGGATATATATATATAGGACGTTCCATGCCGAATAGACCCAATGACTCTCGTAAACAGTGATTTTTTGAACTTTCCGAAGTGTACAAGAACTTAAAGAAAAAAAAGAATCTTCTATGTTTTTTAAATGCATATTCAATTTTGTTAAATTGAATTTTATTCCAAATTTATTTAATAAAAACGATAGCGTACTTAATAAAATTAAATTAAAAAACTAATTTAATTCAATTAAAATGTAATTAAAGAAATTAAAAATCGTATTTAATAAAAACGATTATTTTGTACTGATGAACAAACTTGACTGAAATCTTTTTGACCCCTACGTTGATACACTGGTCCATTCCGACCCGGATTAATTTTTCGTTAGCTGCTCACTTTTCAAAAATTGAAATTTTCAATAATTTGTTAAATTAATTAATTTGGATATTTTTCGAATTTCAATTATGCTGACATATTGAGAAATATTTAAAGTGTATCCCTGATTTTTTTTTTCAATAAAATCGACTGAAGTGTTATTAATGGCAGGTGGATGAAGTACCAACCGGGTCAAACTGACCCAGTGTGGCAAAATCGTGGCCAAACATAAGTATGCCAACGAAGCGTTAAAATAACTTTATGGGCATTTTTAACGATTTTTTTTGCAAATGAATAAGGTTGCAAATGAATAAGGTTGCAAATGAACAGTCGCCCATGACGACAATTTAAATGTCCGTCGATTTGGCATGGAACAACCCATACAATACGTAGGTAGATAAAGGGGCTGATCAACGATGCTTCAACTATAGGAATTTCAATAATACCTATTTGCGACTAAATTGGCAATGCACGAAGCATGACGATGGATGGGGCTTTGTTGTATACCGTGACTCTTGTCGATAAAAATCAATCCACGTAATGGGGAAAAAAAACTTGTGAAGCGGAAATGGAGTTGATGAAGTGGATTTTGTTCGAATTTCACAGAACGTTCGACAATACGAAAGGATCTCTGGAATGAGGAGTGAGCCAACAGAATATTTTTTTTTCCGTTCCAACTTTTTCAAAGGCGTCAAATTATTATCAAAAGTCACTTTTTTACATACACTAACCATTTGATATATTATTTTCAAAGATATTTCGAATTGATTGCTTTTAAAATCCCTTGATAATAAAATATTTTTAAAACTTTACTGTAAAGCGTGCATTGAATAGGCGAAATCTCCATCTTTTCTACTGACGAGGGGAGGACGTCAATCGGGACCTACCGATTACGCCCGAACTGTGTGGGTCGAAGGAGGTGGGTCCCCACTTAACGTTCCTAAAATATTTCGCCTGAGTGGGCCGTATGAAAGGGTAAAAAGCTCTCCAAAGATTTCCAAGTAGTGCTTGAGGGATATTTTTTCAACCATTTCCAAGTCAGCGGCGCGCCGTAGTGGCAATGCGCTCGACTACTGCGCTACGTCGCGGCGTAGCGTAGTGGTCGAGCGCATTGCCTGGCATCCCGATGGCTTGGGTTCGATTTCCGCTGCTATCGTTAAATTTTTTTTTTTTCATTTTTTCCCAACGTTCATCTGTTTATTGTAGAATTAAAATATATTCAAGCAGTTAGTTTATATAACTAGGTAAAGTTTTTAACGACATAAAAAGATTCGAGAATTCTTGCAACTAATTATGTACGCTGTATTTTTAATTCGTTATCAGAAATAATTTTACAACTTTTAGGGCGATCGGTGGATCCCGATTGGCATCCTCCCCTTGCGAGGAAAATATTGTCAATGATTAAAATGATGGGAATATACTTTTTGGTTGAAGGGATTATGACTGCACGATTTTTATCGCAGCTAATGATAAAATTCACTAATAAGTTCTTATTGAGAAATTTTGAAATGTTTTTATAAATAATTTTTATTATGAGAGAGAGAGAGTAATGTGTGGGTGTGTGTGTATGTGTGTGGGTATGTGTCTGGGTATATATATATACACATACACACACATATGAATATATATATATATATATATATATATCTACCGACTAGGGATTACGGTTACCGTAAAGACGAGCGAGAACACGGGAACTTTGGTTTCAACAACGTAGCCACATTTGGGATTTTGAAGCTTACCGGTGCAACCCCCGCTGGGGCTGACGGACACTCGGCCCACCCGTGGCCCCACTGCGCGGTAAACGACCGCTCCTACTCAAACAAGAGAGACCCTTACATCATTTTTAACCTCCTCAACTCGCCAAATATTTGTATTCCACATACCATGTAATTCTATATCGAGAAGCAACAAAAAAATAATAACCATGCAAAAAGTCATTTGACAATCAAGGTTTTATAAATTTCATTTTAATGGACCAATATTCCTTATAGAAATAGATGTTTTTATGGTCTTGCTATACTTGATATTACTGAAAAGTGAATTTCACTTATAATATTGCCCAAATGTTACATTGCAATTTAATTTTGATGACAATTCATACAGAAATCTATTGCTGTAATAATAATTGTTTTTTCTTTCATGCGGGCGCGATTTGAGAATGGAGAGACATTTGGGGAAAAAGTGTTAAAATAACGTAACTTAAAAAAACGAACGACGACAAGTATGGGAAAAAATAGAGTATTGTGAAGCGAGAAAAAGAAAAATGTATTATTGTAATAGAGGATTTCTTTTTGTTCAGCTCATACATATGTATCATTAAGCGCTAATGAAATAGCGTAGAATTTGTAAATAAAATTGGGATAATAAAATTTTATAAATATTACACTCGACAATAAACATTTTTTATTCTCTTGCGCCCACGTAATGTTAAATTACCAGAGGGTCTTTTGTCCATTTTCGTATTATTATCATTATAGATAGCTCAGGTCCATCGTGATTGTTGAATTAATATAAAAAGTAATAATAATAATATTCATTCTTTTTTCTCATGAATGCAAGAAAACGGACGGCGCGGTGGTGGATATGATTCCTAGCTCATAGTATAATGACTCGGAAATATTTTCATACGGAAAGAATTCTTTTCGTTCAAAAAAAGAAAAAGCGCAAATCTCGCTATCGTTCACTTCATCCAGCAATAAAACTTTCTCAGGAACGAAAAGATCTTAATATTGTTGTTGTTGTTTTTTTTCATACAATTTCACCGTTTTTTCCTTTTTTCGTTGCGTGATATCTTTTTATTTATTACAGACATTCATTATTTTATATAATCCTTAAGCGTATTATCATATCGTAGAGCTTCAGCGAATCATTACAATTATCGTGTGTGTACGTGTGTGTATGTATTTTAGTGTCGATAGTAAATTTATTATTTTTTTCAAACGCGCTCATTAAATTATCGCTCCTGCTTCAGAGCAACGTTTTTCGAACATTTTCGCATGAATCCAATTTTTTGGCATCCCCGTATTATCATCCATTTAATTATTATTGTTACTTCTTGGCTGCATACACACTTCCCTTGTGCTTGATAAATTGCATTGACCTAATTTAAAAAAAAAAATTAAAAAAAATGTAACGTCGCGATTTTGAGAACTTTTTCGTTCGACAATTTTTTTTTTTTTTTTTTATTTGCCAACAGTCATTCGTAGCGATCGGAGTGACCTTTAACAATCTTACGCATAGCAACAATCCGACGTAGCTCCTAGCGATGACTCGCCCGCACGTTTTTTCTTCTGTCGTCTTTTCTTCGAACTTTGTTTTGAATGGATTTTCGTTTTTCCCAAATTGCGAAACGATATGGACATGTGCGAGCAAAGTTGACGCAAGTGAACTACCGGCGCGCATAAAAATAGTATAATATCGTTAAGCATCGTGTACAATAACAAATGTAAGCTCAGGACAGATGGAATATGTATATATATACATACATACACTCCCAAATACATACATATATACATATATGTGTGTATAGATGTATTATGCATACATATGTGTATGCACATATATACATATATACACATATATATATATATTTCTTCTTTTATTGTTTGCTTTATTTTGAAATTTTTTTGGTTTATTTTGAAAACGCGAAAGGTTTTCTCGTTTGTCGCGCACGAACACATATATTCGAACTCAACGCCCGTTACAATGATAATTCACTCAAATTTGTCACGAAATTTTAGTTCCTTGGCAAAAAAAAATTAATCTTCTCCGATATAATTGCGTTTTTGTTTATTTTTGTGATTTTTCGAATCTTTAAAACTTCGATCGTCCCTCCGGGGCGACGAGGACGGACTCGTCCTTAGAAACTGTACGCGTGTCTAGCTACGAAATTCGATCGTTATTCCCTCGCGAAATAAAAGATTATCTTTATTATTATTATTGTTATTATTATTATTATTTTCTTTTTCTTAATATAACTTTTTCTTCCATTTATGTTTTAATTTGCCTCATCTTAGTGACGACAAAATCGACTTGAAAATTAAACAACGGATCACAGCTTTTTGCGAATAAGAATGAACGATAATCGATGGACGATTGGACGGGAAGACAGAGAGAAAGAGAAAGATATATATATATATATATATATATATATATATATATATATATATATATATATATTCAGGGCTTTGCAATAAAAAACGAGTTAACTACAGCTACAGATTTGTTTGAATAAAGGGGAAAATAAAATTCGTGATGAGATTAAAAAAGAATCGAACAAAAAGCAGAATCCTTTCGATAGCCTTGGGCGGTTTCAATGATTTTTTTGTTTGCTTCTTGCCTTCACTTTTTGTTAACTCTTATTTCACTTCTGAAAGAGGACTTTCTCTTCTACGAGGATCTCGGAAATCTTATTTAACTTGCCTAATACAGGGAGGTCTTACACTACGATTAGCAGAATGAATTCTTTGCCATTTTCTTAATTAACAGATTGTAGTAGTGTGGAGAGTGCATATTCGCTGCATTTGTTTTTCTCGTCGTTCTTGGCGTTTTCGGTTTTTCCGTGGTTTCTTTTTTTTTTTTATTTCTTTTTTCGTTTGTTCAATTTTTACGCAGCGGATTGCATTCTCCACAATCGGAAACGCCTATCCACGATACACCTAGGCACCTACGCTAAGTCATTATTCTTTTTTTTTGTTGTGTAAATTGTTTATTTTTCTTGTTCGTTAATTTTTCGTTTAAGAGGTTGTAGCTTATAGAGATTAGAATAGAACTCACTACTGTATTTATCTACTGTTCAACGACTACGAGAGAAACACGTTAATTTTAGAGAAAGTTTGCTTTGCGGAGAATAGAGAGATATTTCATTGTGTGGGTAAATGAGCAATGGGAGTACAGGTCTGGCTGGAGAGTATATCTTTCGAGAGCAAAGGATGGAAGCGGACCATTTTTGTTCGTTTATTACGAGTGTGATGTATTTTTTTTTGGTTTTTTTTTCTTCACTTTTTGTTCGCGCATCCTTGATTCGGACGTGTGTTTTTTTCTTCTTGTAATTACATTTTCAGGCGTACATCATTTTTTGCGTGTATTTCTGCGTTATATGCTATCGCGAGATGTGAGTTATTGAGGGATTTAAATCGCACAGAGAGAGAGAGAAAGAGAAAGAAAGAAAGAAAGAGAGAGAGAGAGAGAGAGAAAAAGAAAATATGCCCAATGAAGATTAACGTTTTCTGTTATAATTGATTCGATAAGTATCAAACGAGTATTGCAATACGTTAAGATTGATTACTTAATCAATTGTTGGATAAGGTTCCGAAAGCTCTAACCTCCGATCGAGCTGAAATTTTGTACAAACCTTCTTTTTAATATTTTAAGATAACCCCTAAAGGGGTTTTTCGGCGCCTCGCAATAGTTTTCGAGATATGGAGTTTTGAATTTTTTTTTAACGTGCGCCGACTATTTATATCTGCTACGTCTCCGTTCATACCAATATATATGTTATCGTGCTCTCCGTTTTGTCCAAACAAAAATACCCAAACAAGCGCAAAAACTATTGCGGGTCGCCAAAAATTTCTTCCGAGGTTGTCTTGAAATATTAAAAGGGAGGTCTGTGCAAAATTTCCGCTCGATCGGAGGTTGGGGGTTTCCGAAAGCTTACTCCAATTTTTTTTTTTTTTTTATGATATTTCCTCTTTCCGAACAAATGGGCACTGCGGCAATATTTTGACGACCAGTCGACCAACAACGTGATCGATGATAACATTGTATACTTGATTAACTGCGATCGATTAATTTCCAATACTCCACTGATGTTAATCAGGAAATCCACTTTAACGTTGTCTCTTTTCAACTTTGCTTTTTTCACGTCAATCCAAATGTCCGACAGACCTGATCAGATTTCATCAATATTTTAAAATACCGCCGCGCTGTTAAAGAGTAATCGATTAATTGAAGTGGGTGGTCTTTTTTTCTCCGGCTATAATTTCAGCATTTTTTTTCTACGCATCCCAACGTACTCAATTTCGGTAGTGATGTGGCCCATTTTCCAATCAATCGAATGATAAAGGACGAGCCATTAAAAATTTATCAATTATTCAGTAATCTGTCTTTCCCTGTCCCTCTCTCTACCTCGAGCGGGAATATTCATTTTTGTATCTCCTCTGTACATCCGGGAGAGAAATATTTTTTTTTACCAACTATTTCGTCCGTGTCCTTTTTTCCCTCTGTTCTGTTTCTTTCTCATTGTATGATTGCACGTCGTTCGTTGAATTCGGATTTTCATTTTTTTTTCGTGTGTACACGTGTGTGTCTGTGTGTGTGTGTGTATCTTTGAATTTTTTTTTTCGATGTACCTAATGGAATTGGGGTAGAGGCAGGCGACGTTTCGCTTGACGTAGGACCACAGAGTTTGCCAGCCATGCGTCTGTGAACATTTTGTGCACAACTTCCAGAAATATAATCGCCACCAAAAAAATCATCATATATATATATATTTTTAATTTTATCGAAACGAGGATAAATTCGATGTTTTTCATAATACTATTCCGGCTCGGGTTATTGGGGATCAATTCGAACGAATTTCTCCCTATGAGATGGTGGAATAGACATATAGATATATATATATATACACACGAAATTAATAACGAAGTGAGTTTCATTGATCGTCGCGCTCTGTATTATTGCTTATTTCTTTCTGTTCTTTGTTCTTGTTTTATCTCGCGGCAAATATAATCATAGAAATAACAGTGCATTAATTTGTCTGTATATCATATATAGTCTGGCACGTGGGCTCCTTAGTCAACAAATTTATGAACAACTTTACAGCGTTCTCGAATTCTTGTAATTCATACTGTATTGGGGTGTTTCATAATGAAACTTGTCCTTTTTTGGGTATGGTTCCGAAAAGGACACACCTGCGATTAATTTGGAATTCCGTGTAACCATGTATTTTGAGCCGTTGATTACGAATATGATAGTGAAAATATCCGCAAATTCGATTTTCAACGTCAAAACTCACAAAAACGGTTTTTAAAAAGTTTTTCTACCTTATTTTTATAAATGTTGATCGCAGAGAAAAATGTTTCCAACAAAAGTTGTAGCCTATATAAAGATTGACCTTTTATATTCCATACAGGTTTTGTCTAAAACCATTCTGTTTTGAGAAAAATTAGATGATCCTCTCAAAGTACATAAAGTACTAAACTCCATTTGCTTCGATAGTATCTACGTACCCACTTTACCGCGGGAAGGTTGGAGTTTGTTTGGGTTTGTTTGTTGTGCTGTGTGTTGTGTGTTAATTGTTGTTTGGGTTTTATTTTGTTGTATTATGTTGTGTTGTTTGGGTTTGTTTGTTGTATGGTATTGTGTTGATTGGTGTTTGGGTTTGTTTGTTGTGTTATGTTGTTTGTTGTGTTGCGTGTTATTTGTTATCTGGCTTTGTTTGGGTTTGTTTTTTGGGCGCTGTTTGTCGTTGGGGTATGCGTATAGTGTTACAGATCAAACTGCAACCTTCCCGCAGTAAAGTGCGCAAGTAGACAATATCGAAACTAATGGAGTTTAGGAAAATGTGCTTTTTGGAGGATTAATCCCATTTTTCTCGAAACAGATTGGTTTTGGACAAAACTTGTATGAAACATAAAAGATCAATCTTCTTATAGGCTGTAACTTTTGTAGGAAACATTTTTCTCTAAGATCAACATTTATTACAATAAAATAGAAAAACTTTTAAAAAATCAGTTTTTGTGAGTTTTCACCTTGAAAATCAAATTTGCGGGTATTTTCCCTTTTATATTCGTGATCAGCGAGTAAAAATACATGGACACACAAAATTCCAAATCAAACAGAGGTATGTCCTTTTCGGAACTTCATCCCTATTTTTTACGCGGTTCATTTTGCTTACTGCTTTCGGATCTCGATGACGCGAGAGGGGAACTTTGACAAACCATTTTTAACGACGAAATCGATCGACGTTCGATTTTAAAACCACACGTGGATGGGCTGTCGTATTTTTATCTTCATTTTCCTTACACTCCCCTCCCTACACCCACTCCCTACACACTTACACAGAGCAAATTTTTCCTCTGTGAGATTGTCCTCGACAAAAATTTTGTCACCGTCGATCGAGACACTGGGAAATTCTCGCCAGAGTTACTTTTTCACCGCGTCGATTCACAGCCCCCAGAAATATCAATTCTCAGGGTAGCACGTGGAAAATAAAAATGGCTTCTTTCTTCAACAGCCCGATACGTATGTACGTATAGAATATCATTAATTGTAATATACAGTTGCACGTTATAAACCGCGATTACGCACCATCGAAGGAAAGAAGGCCAAGGCATCGTATAGCTTAAGTGTGTTACATAATATCGATTTCTCGCGTTTTCCGGTAAGAATCGCCAAGATTTACGCTTTTTTTTCAAGTACACGCGATTTTAAATACCATTGTCGATAAATTATCTTGCGAGCAAGAATTTTCTCTTTCTTCTCTTTGGAGAACGAATATTTACAATCTTTTACAATCTTTACACGTTTCATCGTAACATTAACAGCCAGAGAGGGTGGAAGTGGTGGACGAGAATAACAATTCTGGCCAAGTACACAATAATTACAAATATTTTTTTGTCCAATTGAAATCAATCTGATATTTGTTATTGAATAAACGCAATTATCGTAAATCCGATCAGATTCACGTTCAGCGATCTCGTTCTATTCATTGACATATTTGGGGTCCTAATAATGATTAATTTTGAATTCATGCAGAGATGATTGCTTCTTATCTATGTTAAAAAAAATAATAAAAATGATAATTATAAGTGAATATTGCTTCAAGAGATCTTTAAATTATTTTTAAATATTTGTAATTATGGTCGTGGAAAAGAAAAGCTCTTTTTGGTCATTCGATTCGTGTTTATTGCTTCCGAAGTTCAAGTCACTCGATGAAGATGTGGGAAAACGATTTTTCCGCGGAGAGAGAGACAGTGAGGAAGGAGAGAGCGAGAGAGAGAGGGAGCAAGGGTAGAGAATTAAAAAGAAAAACCGAATCGATTTGATTACTTTTTTTTTCGATATGATACAAACCAAAGAAATTAAACGAGTGGTGCACGCTCCATCGAGTCGGTTTCTCTCACCATTTATACAACTGGGGCCAGGGAAAACGAGAGAGAGAGAGAGAGAGAGAGAGAGAGAGAGAGAGAGATGGCGAACTATCCAGGAAAATGGAGAAAGAGATGGAGTGGATGGAAAAAAGCTTCGTACAAGCCCTGGACCGTAGAGGCTGCTGTTGCAAAGCAACGAAGGGGGTTGAAACGCCAGAAAAAGCCCACCCCCCTTTCTCGTCTCTGCGCTTCTGTCACGCTAACGGTAACCGACGATTTATTGCGTGGGTGCATCGAGAAACGCTCGAGAGCGTGCTGTACCGGTAATGACTGTGAAATACGACGTTGCTCGTCCTCTCTATCTACTCTCTATATATTCTACGAGCCCTTTTTCACTCTCTGCCAAATCCCATGGACACGATTTTTCAACGGCTCAACCCGGAAGACACCGAATAAAAATACACGACAATAAAGGTACACCAAATGAAATTGAATCGAATCGATGCAAGATATTGCAAAAATTCCACTTTTGAACTGTCTGTTAGCTAAAAAGAGATTGCATAAAACTTCCAATTCGGAAAAATTGTATTCATGTAAAAATTTAAAATTTTGATTTTTTTTTCGATTGAGGATGTTGAGTCCCTATGAAACATGTTAATTTTAATTGTTCAATAAATAGCTTCTTAATCGTCATGAAATTTTTACACGACCTCCTGAATACTTCATGTAAAAACATACCAAATTTTCAGAATTCTATCATCATTACTTCAACCTCCTTAAAGGTTGAAATAAAAAATGATAAGAAAATTCTGAAAATTTGGTATGTTTTTGTATGAAGTATTTAAGAGGTCGTGTTAAAATTTCAGGACGATTAGGGAGCTCGTTATTAATAAATTAACATTTTGTTAAGAACAATTTTTAAATGAAATAAAAAAAAATTCATCAATAAACTTCGTTTTGTTTCCATTGCTTTCAGTATATTGTAGATATTATAAAGTGGAAAGGTAAAAAAAAAAAGCTTATTGCAAAGTTACATCAGTTTCCATAAAACAACATTTAATTTGTGAATGTTAATTGTTCAATAACAAGCTTCCTAATTGTCGTGAAATTTTTACTCAACCTCTGAAATACTTTATACAAAAACATACCAAATTTTCAGAATTTTATCATCATTTGCGATTTGGGGCTCAACATCCTTAAATATCTATATTGATTATACTTGGATTGACAGGCATTTGTTGAAATAATTTAGCAACGTTTTCAAATTTTCGAGAAATTGCAAAAAATCCGCTTTCAAATGGTTTATTTTCTAAAAAGGGATTGCATCAAACTGTCGAACATTGTATTTATGTAAAAAAATGTTGATTTTGTCGATTAAATATCTATATTTAATACAACTAAATTGACAGTATTTGTTAAAGTACTTCATCAACGTATTCAAGTTTTCATATTACGGTGGTTAACTTCAATTTATCGGAGTTTGCAGAGATATAATAAATTGGCTTGTTTGTTAAAACTGATCTCGTTTTATTTTGATTTTTATTGATACTTTAGCAGGCACAAATAGGCTGAGAAACGTTCCATCTTTCAGAGGTAATGATTCGCACATTTTTTAAGACTTTTTTTCGTTGTGTATTTTTATTTTTGGCGCGACAGGCTCCCAATATATAGAGAGAAATTCCTCCGTGATCATCTTTTCATAAGTTGTCCCTGCATCGTATTCAATTTATAATTTCGTTTCCCACGCTCATCCTTTCCAATATTCGATCTTTAGAAATTCTTATTTTTCTTCTCGATTGCACCCTTATAACTGATTATGTACAATTGTGAAAATGGTGAAGCTCAAGCTATCTTTTCTTCTTTCTGTTTTTCTTTGTACATTTATTCATACCTCTCAATATTTTCATTCATGTACATGTATGATATAATTCGAAAAATTTTAATTCAAGTTTGAATTTTTTTGTAACAAATGTGCATAATTTTTGCAATCGAAGCTTACAAGCTAATAAATTATACCATTTAACGATCGTTATTGGCCTGTCATTTTGGAAACATCGTTTTTTCATCGAGAATGGTGTTTTTTTTGTTGTTGCAATTTCCGAGGATTCAATTATATTTTCGTACGAATAATTGATGTGAACTCAGGCTCGTGAATTTCGACTATTGTGCGGTTTCTTTCTTCCTTTTTATGGTGGCCTTCCGTTGATAATATTCGTTATTCACTTTTTGTTCTTCATCAAAATTTATTTCACTTCGTTTCTTTGGTCATATTCCATTTTTTTAAATGGCTCTCATTGTTCGGGAATGATTCTGTACTCTGTCGAGTAGGTGTGCAGCGACGGGTCTCCAGAACTGAGTGTCGGTAGTCCGAAGGCACCTGGAAAAATTACACCAACCATACCAACCCCCTAAATAATCCCGCAAAAAAAATGAGAACAAGAAAACAAACCAACACAAAAAAAATATAGTCAAGTGTGAATAAAAACTGAAAATAAGTACATGACTCGTAAACCACGCTATGAAAAAAGTGTATCGCAAGCAAGGAAAAGAAAAACAAAGATCAAACTAAACAACTGCAATCCGAGGTCTTTTTGGGAATCGAAATTTCAGTGATGTAGATAAATCGATGAAGGGTTACAATAGGAAGTTAACGTCTCGAACGATCTTGAAACTGATTCATGCAAATCCAAAAAATATATAATAAATTATCTTTCGAAAACAGGAGATACATTGATGGTGAGTGAAACAAAAGTTAATTTTTTGCCAGTTAGGGATTGAGGTGAGCTAAAATATGTATAAAAAAAAATATGTAAAAAGTACAATTAATTGTAAAAAAAGCTACAAATGTGAAAATGTTGGCGAACTAAAAGACAGTGTGTGTAAGATTGTGACACCAGACAAACTGCGAGCTCGTCAACCCCTTTGTGCAATCCGTTCTATCATGAATATATATATACAATTTGGTGATATCATAGAAAGCAGTTTTTAATGACTCATTCGTTCTAACCGCTTTTGTGCACTCCCTTCAAAATCAATCATTTCTCCTCGGGATTGAATAAAATATTATTTGTCAATCTTCATTCTTCCTTGCATTTGGGAATTGCAAAATTCACGAATGCCGTTTTCGCGCACGATCTAACTTTCGTTATTGGATTCAATCGTCGAGAAAAAGGGCAGAGAGGATCGGGGGGAGGAAAAGGAAAGAGAGAGAGAGAGAGAGAAAATCGTGGTGAATATCTTGGTGGATTTTCTCTCGTAAGCTTCACAATTCCTTGGAGAACGATCCGACCAGATTCGTTTATTCGTGGCTGGACCTCCCTCGAGAAATTATTCAGCGCGTTCGTGCGCGAATATTTTTACTCACCCACACACAAATTCACAAACAGTAATACATATTTTTTTTATCCTATGTAAATCGGCATCCTCGAAAAAAAATGTTTTTCGGACGTTGTTTCTTTAGGTTCTGGAAGGGTGTTTTTTCCCCTTGGGAGAGATGTTTCAAACACAGTTGGTAAAAGTCGAAGGAACGATGCAGGCGCGAGAAGGAAAATATCCTGGAATTGGTGTACAAAATGAATAACAACGATGACAATAACGTCATCAAGATCGATCGATCATCATTTTAGATGACGCGTGAGCAATCCTCTTCTACGACCATGCCTCGTGAACCATTCGGAAAAGCCGAGAGTGTTTAAGGATTTTGCTTTTGGAATCGTGTGCACAAGTATTTCGGGTTATAACGGGGGTTGGGGTGCTATTGAACGACTTATTTTTCACACACACGCAAGCGCATATCGTTTTCTACATACTTGCGATTGTGGTGAACTTTGGGAGGAAGACCTGTATGCAAAATCGAAACTCACAAGTATATTAGAAATTAAAAAAAAAACATTATTTTTATCTTGTAGTTGTATTTTCAGGACTCTTACTAAAAATTTGAAAGCATAGACGTTTCCATCAATGAGTATATTCAGTGAAAAACTGGTAAATTTGGAAACACAGGATTTTAATATGTAACTTCAAGAAACGATTTTGCACATCTTCGATTTCAAGCAGGCACGAAACGTCATGCATGGATTATGGACGTCATGTGGCAAAAAAAGATAACGCAATGATTGCCCTGAAAATTAAGAATACAAGAGTCTGAGCTTTTACATTGTTTCGTCAGTCATTTTTTTTCACCCCACCTTCCTGATGGATCCTCAGTGCAGAAGAAAACGTAACCACAATAACGTTCGACTCGTGTATTTTTTTATTAAAGCTTTTTTTCGTAGCAGGGGTGGGTTCCTTTTTGGGAAATGGGAGAACTACGCTCCCTTGAGTCCGGGAGAGTGACAAGAGGAATACCAAGTATAGGAGGTTCTCGATAGTCATGGATTTGTTCAACGTCCGAAAAACATTATACATTATTTATTAGACCTTTCCATCCGGAGTTTGTCGTCCCGGAGCTTTAGTTACACGAAGTACAACGATTTTTCTTCCTTCTCTCACGACCGGGTGTTAGTCGTAATAAATACTTAGACAGTAGGGTTCGGGTTTACGAGTCGCAATTTCTCTGGTTTGAGTAGTTTCACAGTTATTGGCCACCTGGCGCGATCAAACGTCAATAAATAACATCAACCAAGCTTTCGAGCAACGAATCTTTTGTGTAGGTATTCAAAACGAAATTCTTTTGTTGGTAATATAAAAAAAAATTGTCATTTATCGTAGACCTGCTCGTATGATAATCGGCGGTTTCAATTCGGATATTACTTAAGAGGGAGATACCTTTAGGGGAGGAAAAAGTTTGCTGATTTTCATGATTTTTTTAAAAGGATAGATTTCTTCACCATTTTTGGACCTAGGGTACGTTTTATTGCTACTTTTGGCTTTTTCATGGTATTTTTTTTATTAATCTTTGAAAATGGCGGACGTACGGCACAGCCTTCTAAACTGACTTTTAGACCGATTCTGATGAAATTTAGTATAAATCTTTCTAGCCTCAATGTCTAAAACATGACCCTAAATGTTTTTAAAGATGAAAAAAAGTATTTTTTTTACTGCAAAATATTTTTTTTTTCCGGAATATTCAATCTTTTTGTTTTAAAGCGTACAATTTCATCGATTTTCAACAATTCTCACTTTTTCTTGGTTCAGCTGGGTGTCAGCCCATTTAGACGACCGTGCTATTCTTCCGCCATTTTAAAGGTTAATAGAAAAAATACCATGTAACAGCCAAGAGTAGTAATGAAACATACCCTAACTCTCAAAAACGGCGAAGAAATCTTTGCTTAAAAAAAATAATGAAAAAAGCCTTTCATGAAAAAAGCCTTTTTCATAATGAAAAAAGCCTTTTTCATAATGAAAAAAGCCTTTTTCATAATGAAAAAAGCCTTTTCATAATGAAAAAAGCCTTTTACTCATGAAAAAGCCTTTTTCATGAAAATGAACATGATGAAAAGGAACATCATTTTCAGGAAATGAACATACTGAAAAAAGCCCTTTCCTCGCCTGAAGGTAGGTACCTCCCTTAATGCGTTATTTTTGCAAATCACTTTATCATTTTTTCTGCACGCTGGAATTATTGTTTGAAGCATCTCAGCTATATTTGCACCATCGTCATTCCCTTGTCCAAAGTAGAGAATAATTTTTTAACATAAACTTTAACGTATCAGTTCAGCAGACTTTGCCAAGTGACCAATCACTGCACTTTCCATCGTATGTCTGTGTGTTTATCGTTTAATTGCTCATGTCTGCACTATAAGTTCTCTTTGGCGTTAGCTTCATGCTGAATTCGTGAATTAAATTTGTTAGCAGTATGTAAATCTGCGCCAAACTCAATTTTAAAATGATCTTTTAAGACTTAACGCAAAATCGTGTTTTTTTCCGAAGACAACAAAGAAAAAACATAAGAGTTCGCCCCTCAAAAAGAAAACAATATTTTTGCCCCATATGGAGGATCCCATGTGGCAAGCCAGTGAGGATAAGCCTCGGTAACGTTGATATTTATTTTATATCTATGACGTGGCTTGCTGCACTTAGGTTTCTTTGCATTTTTAATACTTTTTTCCACATATTCCATTGAAACGTGATTTTTTTCGGTCTGAACGCGCTTGTGCTTTCTTTTTTTCATTTAAAGAGATCGATGAAAATACATTCTGCTTTTGGAAATTGGATGAATTTTCACTTTAACATCGGAGAGTTACGAGATTTTCGATTCAATGCAATGGTGTGGCCTGACGAATGAAAATCCCTACTCCCTATCTCTATCTCTCTCTTTCACTCTCCGAGTAGTAATAACCTCGCGAATCTCCCTCCAGCTTCGATAATCAACCACTTCGATCAGAATATCGTATTTCCCTGGGCCAAAACCGCAGTTGAAATGGATAATATTCCTTCTCATATTTGTTTCCACTCCGCACACGTAGCATCGTTAAACATACGCACAAATCCCATAATACATACACTCACATGACGTGTGTGCGTGGCTGTAAATGTGGAGCCTTGCGATGAAATTCAAATACTGCTCCAGTCCGCGCGATTTTTTTTTAAAGCCATCATTTTTTTTCTTTCGATTGTTTCAAAGATGTTCATATGGCTCATATCGTTTTTTCGATAGGTTCCTCTTTTCTCCACATATAATAGCATGGATTTGAAATATCTATGCTGAATTATAAGTGTACAAAATTAGAAGAAATTTGTGCATTCTTAGACGAATAACAACGTATTACGACGTTCAAGTTTGGAGACTTGTCTATTTGGAATGCAATGCCCTATATAATTATATACATGAATATAGCTATAAATATGACATACGTAAGTAACGTTTTATATGCATATATATATGCATGTGTATATGTATATATGTATATATAATCATACTAATAGGTGCAATGTATTTCATTAGCCACTTTATATAGATCATTATGGACACGCGATAAATCGACGATCAAAGTATTCCGGGGCCCCTCCGGCTAATATATTTCTTACAAAGGATGCGAGATCGATCTCTCCGACTTCGATGAAATTTGTCATGCTTGTCGAATGAATAAAAATAGGCGACACGTATTTTTTTTATATCTACGGGACCCGATTTTGAAGGGGTGAAACGCACTCTCGAAAATAGGGGTGTTTTTCGTTTTTCGTCTATAACGTTATGGTTCTCATCTCGAATGTATAGTACACGAAAAAATAAACATTGCTGCGATTTTAATTTCATTTCATTTCTCGTACTGTTAAAGCGTTATCGACGAAAAACGAAAAATAAAAACCCAATTTTCGAGGGTGAGTTTGACCCGTAAAAAATCATGTTCCGCAGATGTAAAAAAATACGTGTCACCTATTTTTACCCATACTACAAGCATCTCAAATTTCGTTGAAATCAGAGAGATCGATCTCGCAACTTTTTCTCGTTAGACTACAGTTCGATCCTCGATCATTTGTACAATTTTGAAAACGTTTCTTCGCGATGCAAAGTGGAGTAGCTCTTACTCTATTCGATCTTTGGCGAAAAATCGATATTTCCTTTTATATTTCCTGCTCAGGGTCACTCGATAACTGAACATATTTAACAATTCCACCGATTTTCGGTTTAAATCAATGATTTGAGATCCATTAGTTGACCCTTGAATTTCACTGTTTGTTTGCCAAAGAAACTACGGCTGCATATTATTGAAAAATTAGATGAAATAAGTTTTTCGCACATTTACGGTGAATAATTATTCAAAATAAATAATCGCCAGTTATTTAAGAAAATCAGGGACGATGAATTAGCATTTTCGAAATTCTTCATTGTCCTGCGACAGAATTTCCTCCCAAATTTACGTTTAAACAATTTTAGGCTAATTTCTCATTTCCACAATTTGATCCAGAATTTGAGCCTATTTTCCTTATTAAAAAAATCGCCCTCTCCTCAATGTATATATATGTATATTTATATATATATATATATATATATATTTAAATTAATATATGTATATTATAATAATATGTTCGTTGGCCTTTTCGAGTCTCCGACTCACGTGGGACGATTAGGCCACCGATATTCTCCGATCGTTTCAATTACCATTGTTATGAATTTTGTTATTATTATTGTTGTTATTATTATTCATTAGCAGTAATAATAGCGATTGGTTACAGTGTGCGCAAATCTTGAGTTAGTTCACAGAGGCATGGCATTGTAGAGGTCCAAATTGGGATGATAAAAGAGTGCCGTTGGGGTCGGTGGATTGTGATGGGGATTTTGGGATGCCTGTATGTGACTCAGGTTTAGGTTTAGCGGCGCAATGTGGGCGGTATTATGGTGATTAAGGTGGTTAAGGCTAAGGTTACCTGTCGGGTAGGGTAGTCCGAAACTAGGGTAACCAGAATAGCCGCGGCCTGCCGCGTATGCCGCGTACGCTGCCGCTGGGAAACCTGAGAACATTCGATTAAAAATATATTAATTAATAATATTCGGTTCATATCAATCTCATATTTTTTTTGCCATTTTTCTGTTTGTATGCTACGTTTGAAGAGTTCAATGAGAACAACATTATTTCCCATGTTCGGGACAACTAAAAATTGTTTTGCAGTTGAAGTTATAAAATAACTTTTTTATTTATAGCATTTGTTTATTTATTTTTGGACGAACGTGGATACCAGTCGACTCAATGAACTTCGTGTGTTTCATAATGATACATGGGTTGGATAATGTCTCGAGCAATTTTATCGTCCCAAAATCGTTGGTAGGTTGCATCGTTGGGATGCAATATACAGGGTGTCCCAGAACTGATGGTAGTCCCTGAAATGGGGGGGGGGGGGGGGGGGGGGGTACGGGGTGAAATTCTGAGTCGATTGATATAAGCATGTATGGGTCTCAGATCAATCCCTGAATTTTTATTAATTTTTAAAGGCGGGCCAATCGGGTGCGACCAATGAGCGATACGTTGGCTCAACGGACGCACCCGATTGGCCCGCCTTTAAAAATTAATAATAATTCAGGGGTTGATCTGAGACCTATAGATGCTTATATCAATCGACTCAGAATTTTACCCCCAACCCCCCTATTTCAGGGACGACCATCACTTCTGGGACACCCTGTAAATATATATTTTTTCGTACTGCCCGATTTTATTCGGCACTTTGAGGCTGCGAAAAACATCTAAACACTTTTGAAGATCCTTATTAGGGTTCTATAACCTAAATTTGATGAGGGGGGTTCAGATCGCAATAAAAATTTGAAACAGAGAAAAAAATAAAGAATTTTCGTTGCACTCCAACGAGGCAAACTGCCATCAAAAATGTTACAACGTATTGTGAGAAAATTGCATAAAGTATTCATTAGTTGGAAGAATGATATTTTTCCCTTTGTTATAAAAAAATGTAATGAAAATAATGTTTTGGAATTGTCAACAATTTATTTAGTACGTCGCTGATTTTGCGATACGATTACGTCGTACTTTTCGTTGGATGTGAAAAAATGGCGGCTGTTATTATTGTTATTACCTGGGAATTTAATTTTATGGAGCTTCGTACTTTTTTACACGATTTTACCTACGATTATCGACTCGACGATACAGTTCTTGCATGTGAAAACTCTCACTTGATAATTGCTGCACTCGACAACTATCGTGGATGAAGTTAAACCACATCAGATGAAAACATCGTTCGAACAAAGTGAAATGAAGAACATTCGATGCAAAAAGTTGTGGAGAATTTTTTTTTCGCCTCAAGATATTTTTTTCAGCGCTAGTAGAATATTCTGTACTTGCCGCCACTATAGTTTTACTCACCATCGGGTAATGCTCCCAGGGACCACATAAAATCTACAAGGAAAAACAAATTCCGTTAATAAATCGGCGACCGCGGAAATATGTCAATTTTTGTCATCTACCAATTCATTAGTTTCTCTTCGATACATTTTTCTCGATTGAATTCTCTCGTCTCTCTGTTTTCCTCTCGTTTTCGATCGAATTCTCGGGGACCTCGATCGAGAATTTCCATCAGCTCGCCTCAAGCATAGCGCGACATTTATTTACATATTTCGAAAAATGTTATTCTCAAAGCTAGTCGACAAAGCTCGTGTACTCGCCAAGAGCTCCACGGAAATTTTGCCCGATCGTGGCACCTTAGTTAAAAAGTAGAACAAAAAAGTTATTTGGCGAGAGAAAAGAATGGCGAGAGATATCTTCAAAAAAATTCAACTCAAAGAGGATATTACGATATGTGATAAATATACATATATATTTATATAAATGTGTGTGTGGAAAAAAAAAGAAAAAACATACATGTATAAAAGGTTCAAAAGCGTAACTATGATTAGATAAATAAATCTTTGGCATCCATGAAATTTCATAATTTCACACTAGTTTCAAAATTAACAAAAAAATAAACAAAAACAATCACACATCTAAGGAGACTTCGACTATCTCGCATCGTTACTATAGCGCAATATAGATGTATATATATATGTATACATACATATACATATTTACGTGTATATATTTTCCACTAAACTCGAATTATTAGGTATCGTTAAACTAAAACTACTACGCTCGTCCTAAGTATCCCAATCTACGACAAAAACCGTTTGCTTTTTTTTTTCTTCTCTCCTAATGTACTATTTGGTTATGTTTATTTAAGCCTTTCAATGTGTTACGACTAACCGGAGTTAATTTATGTATATACCATTTCAATATTTGTTTTCTTTTTTTTTTAACTCCACTAGCTTATCGGATATTCACTAATGGTGGAGAATCGCCCAACGATTATGGAGTGCGACATTTTTTTTGTTCAACGTTCATTTACTCATTTGTTTTTTTCCATCTTTTTCGTTTGGGAAAAATGGTCGCTGGATAATCGTGCGGCGAGGTACTCACACGTACTACGACATTTAAGATTCGACGATACGATATTATAGAAACACCGACCACAATTAAACTACACACTACTATGGACTCGCTATTCTAATTTCCATATCGATTTATTTTCTCGCACAATAATGTACATGTATATGTGTATATACATATATAATATATGTTTTATATGTATATACATAGATACACATTTAAATATACATATATGTATTAAACTTGGTATACGCCGATGACAATTATATAGCTTTATTCTAGGCTATTTTAATACACCGATATATGTTTAATTAGCATTAGTGTTTTCGTACCTAATTTACTACCGGGCTGGTTTTTATTACTCGAAGCACGCGTTACAACTTTTTTGTTTGTTTTCCAATCTCCCATCTTTATTTCTCTCCCTCTTTTTCTCTTTCGAGACGTTCGTGGAGAGCCTTTTAACGAAAAATATACTTTTCTCGTATTTGCGTACGTTAATTTATGCGAGAACGCAATTACTTCGCAGCCGGACAGCGTGCAGCTTTGATCGCGATAAAAAAACGTCTTGCCAACTTGTTGAGCTTTTGTAAAGTTTCTCGCTTCACAAACGATTCTTTGTTTCACTGTATTTCTTATTTTCTTTCAAATTGCTTGAATTATTCTTCGTTTTTTTTTTTGCAAAAACAAATAAACGTTATTTTCGTAGAACAGAAAGTGGATTTGTGCGAAGAAAATTAATGTCATTTTCCCAACAGGAAGAGTGTATATATTTTTAGCAAAAGAAAAATAATTGCACGTGTTTATTTTTCAATGAAGAATAAGTCGTACGTTTTCTTGATGTTTTTTTTCTTCAAGCGACTGTACCAATCGTTATATTCGCGTTTCGCGCGTCCAACCAAAAAAACCGGCCCAAAAAGCAAAATCAGAAAAAAAAATTCATACTGGTACGAAAAATGAAAAGTGAAAGGAAAAAAAAATAAATACCAAAGTATAGAAACAAAATCCTGTTAAGTCTGGTCTACTTACGAAACTGACTGTGTTGAGCCTCTCGGGCATAGTACGTACTTTCTAGGGCACACGTCTCACGCATTAATGATTAAGGTACGCTGGGCTATAGCTTAAGAGTGTGTTATATGTACCATGACAAGTATAGAGGTAAGGTAGGTAGATAAGACAGGTAAGTACGGTACATGTATATTTAAATTAAATATCCGTTTACTCGGGGAATTATCAATAAATATACGTTGTCTATATATCGCAGTTGTTTTTAACAAGACTTTTTTTGTTGTTGTATTCAGCATTAGGTATAATACGATAGGTCGTGTTACGTACGGTCATGTCGATCCTTCGTGAAACTGTATCAGTCAGTGATAAATCTTTTATTCCTCGAAACCGATCTCGTTTTCTTTTCTCGTTACATGTTTTCACATTTTTTTTTTTTCGTTCCACGAAGAATTTACCCAAGACGTATAAAGTTCTAATTCTAAACGGTTTTATATAATAGCTTCTCAACGCTAGTTTTACTAGATATATCTTCGACAGTAGGAACGTGTTCTGTTATTTGTTCTTTTTTTCGTTTCAGTTTTACGGTTGGCAATTATTAATATAAAATGACTCTCTCATCTAACTAGATCGATCCTAAAGGTCGCGCTAAATAAGACTTCGTTAAATATATAATATGTATATATATATGTATATATAATTTAAACTAAGTAATGTTACCACAATGTATTTATTTACCTATGAGATTTACCTAATTCCAAATGCTTTCGATATTCAATCAATATATACAATATGTATATATATGAGTGTGTATATAGGTCTATTACAAAAGATCTAGATGGTATAATGCGACTCTCATAAAATATATCGATCCAAATATATTGAAATACTATGGCGTAATATATAAGTACAAAGAAGAACAACAAAAAAAAAACAGTACATATATCGTTACACCCGATGTGTTTTTAAACTATAAATGCATTTTTCTTTCGTTTTTCGCATTTTAGGTACGTATTTTTTATTTTTCACTTATAATTATGTGTCGTACGCACATGATGGAGTATATCGACAATCTTTGTAGTAATAATAATAATGATAATATATATGTGTATGCGTGTACATATATATATATATAATTGATTCGCGATTTGATCGTATCATCGTAAATTTGATATCACGCCTCTCTCATTCCATCTTGATATTATGTTTTTGTCAAGTATAATATTGGAATAAGTCATTGCTTTCTGACCATTATGAAATTTCATGAAGTTATGATAAACAGTAATACGCATTGTTAATTGGTGCACGACGAAAAAAATTAAATGTAAAACACTCGCGAATATGTATCATATTTATTGTTTCATTCCGCTCCACGTCACGAGCTAGCTCCATTTCGTTTATATTTGCAAGCCCCGTACGTAAAATTAGCGAACGAGCCACCAGGATCACACGATTCGATGTTAAGTTTAGAAAAAGAGTAAACACGAAAAGTGCTCGTCTTCCGTTTCTGTCCGAGCAGTAAAAATGGTCTGACCCAATGCGAAATGTTCTACTTGCAACTTCGATGCTGAAAGGCGCCTCCTGCTATGTCGGATAACGTTTTTGGCTTTTCGATTGAATCGTACTAACAGCTACGAACTTTCAAGTTTTTCTACAAGATAAATTGACAATCGTCATTCTCAACGAGACTTTCCACCTGATTGAAATGCTAATCGTTTTGTCGCGAACGCCTTCGTGACATTCTTCTTTTTGTCGTTCATTATCTTAAGGGGCTATTCACAGCTATGAAGAAAAAGCAAAAAATTGCAAAATCAGTGTGACAAAAATACGACCATAAAATCGTACGTATTTTTCGGCATATAATGCATTTTTTCGAAAGCACGTTTTTTTTCGTTGGTTCAATTTTTTTTTTCGATTAATAAATGAAAAAATAATATATTGAGAGATACGGTAAAGAATTTGTCAATCTTACGAAAGTAAAATGACGTTTTATTTACGATGTCATGTTGCCGAGACAGAATATTATAAATTTCATAAATCAAATGCAGACTGGAACGTGATTAGTGAGTAGATAAATAAATACGGCGATAAGTGTAATTTCTCATCAATATTCGCACCGGAAGTAGGACCAGGCCCCTCGTTCTCTTCCTTGCGCTATACGTACTCGATGAATACTCGAGCAATGCTCGTTGAGGGCATTGAGTTTCGTGCAATTTTAATTGAAGTGCTTTTAGCGGTAATCATGATAGACGCCTGAACTCAATTATCCGATATAGCCGTTCGGGTAAAGGTGAAAGGGGGCTATGGGAAACGAAATTTAATACTTCGCAACTGGCGTACTTATTATTCGCATTTCAAGACAGAAAAAGCTCGCTTTTATGTAGAGATCGCGAAAGTATTTTTCGTAAAGAGGTAACGAAATCTTGTAAGAAGGTAAGAAAATATAACGTGAGTCATTTCATGATAAATCTCTCGCTACGATAAACATTGTATAACTCACTTTCTTAATCTTTTGCTGTTCAAAAGCAAAGTCAAATCTTATCGCGTTCTTCTGCCGGTCATTATTCGGCGCAATAAAAAGCGTCAAATCAAAGGAGTAAAAGTAATCACGATATGAAGAATATCAGATTGGTCGGTATTTTTTGTCAACTATAATTTGATAATACACTAAAAAAACAATACCCAACGAGAATAAAAAAAAGGTCAACCCAAAATGCTATCGAACTTTTTTTTGCTTTCAAATGATCGTAAATTTTTCGCGTCTGTTTTTGCTGTTATACATTTATTTAACTTCGTTTAACTCCGGTAACTCTAATCTCATTTTTTCAATTACTCGTGCATTGGAACGAGTGATTGAAAAAAAAAATGACAATCGTTTTCGACACTGTTTCCAATGGATAGAGTTACGTGAACAAAATAGGAATCTGACGCGGGACGTACGTGAGATAAAAACTGTTGCGTTTGGTACAAGCTGGGTAGTGCAAATTCTCTTTTGAGTCACGTATATTTCGTGAAAAAAAGCTTTCCCAACAATGAACGATAAAAAGCCTTCGTCATAGAGCAAGGGTAACATCAGAGTATCCCGTGTGACAACGAACGTGTCCGCGACGACGAATTATTTCTACATTCACCTCGTTTGTATATTATTTCGTTATTTTCCCTCAACGGAACGACTACCGAACACATCTCGTGTGATTTTTTAAAATTATTTATCGTCACTAAACTACGCTGTGTCTAATCCCCTATTGGAATTACTACCAGTCTTTATTGATTGATATTCCACGAGTTTGATTTGGCATTTTTCTTTCTCACGTTTCTAAATTGTCGTCACTTCTGACACAACGTATCGTTTATGGAATAACGTTTCGAGGCCCCCTTGGTGAGCTAACTTTCTGCTAACTGTAATGACGAAAAACGAAAGTAATCGTAATTACCGCTACAACCGCTAAAGAGCTACGGATTATTTTCGTGCTACGATCACAGTGTTCCTGAACAATTATGTGATAAAATAGTGTCTGCAAATGCTTCTTGGAAAGATATTCTTTTCGAGATGGGAATTAAGCGTCGGGTCAGTCTCAGGTCACGTCATGTAATGCCAGTAGTTAAGGTCAATGTTGGTTCGACATATTCCTATCGGAAAACAAAATCCTCGCTTCTTCACGCAGTTCGAGGAGATTCGACCAATTGAGGAGGTACGATCACGTCCACCGGGTCCAAAGAGAGTCTACATTTATTTTACCCACATCTGATTGATGTTTACTTATGTTGATTATTCGTATTATCGATCATAGTGTGCCAAATGTTGTGGTAAATGATGAATTTATTGCACGTGAACAAATAAAAAGTGAAAAATTTGATTGTCAACGACTCCGTGGTAATCTTCGTAATAATAATATTAACATATCCACCATAAAAACGGACTAAAATGACAAAAAAACTTCAGCCGGAAACCTATTAAAATAGGCTTGAGTCACCTCAGCTCGATTTTTGCTCGATTTTGCAGTTTCATTGCGAAAAAACTAAATGATCAAAATAGCCCAAATTTTGGCAACAGGCGCATAAAGTATTCGTCAAAATGATATAAAAATTTCAAATCCGAAAGTTGGATTCGTCTCAATGATCGTACCTCCTTAAGTTTCGACGATACTTCATAATCGAAAAGTTGCGAGTTAAAGTTTCAACGTTACTTTCAACAAGGTTGAAAAAACGTTTGTCGTTCGTGAACATTCGCTTGCTCCGAAGGTGTTCCGTTATACTCGACTGAACTGCGATCCGATGACATTGATATGATTACGATTACTTTTTACAGATGCTCTTCCACTTTGTTTCGTATAACGTCGAACCATGGTTATGATAGATATTGTTAAATTTTACGACTTTTAGTGTATCAATACGGAAGTTCAATCTCCAGTTAGAGCCAGGGCTTTGAATTCACGATTAGCCTGGATATTGCGATCAGGTCTTTCGAATCCATAAAAGTGTGGAATCGATCAAAGGGCGGGTCGATAAGTCGAATCTCCTTGGATCGTTGCAATTAAAACTGTTTCTTCCTCCCTTTAGCCGCTTGCTTCTGCTTTCCTCCTTTTTGCCTATTTTTCTCCCTGGCCTTTGGTTAGTCTTGCTTTCCCGCCTTTTTCCTATCCAGCCTCGCTGTTTGTCTGCTTTCCCCTTGCTATTGCCATTTGCCGGCGGGAGGGGGCGGGGGTACGAGAGATCCTTTTTCTATCTTGTCTCCATCTCACCCTCGTTTTTCACTCTCACCCTTTTCCTTTTCTCTCCCTCTACCCCGTCCACTCCCTCCTATCGTTTTCCTCCCCCTGGCCTCTCTCTCTCTCTCTCTCTCTCTCTCCTGTGCTCCCCCTTCCCACATTCTACTGAGGCCTTGTGAGAGGAGTGAGAATGGTGGGTCACAGACCGATAGTAGGTATCGGATGATAAACGGCCCCCATGTCGAGACCCTGAACCCCCAAAAGATCGCTCATCGAGTACGTGAGGGTGGCGGCTCGGGAGGCAGCGGCGGCCGCCGCAGCCGGATGCGGCCTGTAAGCGGCGGCCGCAGCCGCTATTGCTCTCTTGACGTCGTAGACGGCAGCGGCAGCGGCCGCGGCCGCTGGCGTCGTTGCGTACTGGTACGCCGCCGTATTCGGATTCGCCGTTACGATTGGAGCTAGCAAGTGATGGGGCGGCGCTGTCGCGTGGGCCGTTGCCGCCGCAGCGGCGTGTGCCGCCACCGCAGCAGCTGACGACGTTGGCATGGGATAAGGCGCGTAACGATATGTCGTCGGGGGTGTTGCGACCATCACCAACTCACCGTATGCACCTCGCCCGGCCGCTCGCGTCTTCGCTAAATTCGCCGGCAACATCACCTCTTTTGGCTGGGCCTTCTTGCACTCGACCTGCAAATTCAAACACGCAAATTAACCCGATTGGGGCTGGAGAACGCGGCCGGGGTGCGAGGAATGGACTTTGGGGTTCGTCGGGTGGATGGTGGCGGAGATCGGTGAGGCGTTTTGAGGGTAAGCTTTTTGGCAGCTGGGAAGACACGGAAAGAGAGAGGGAGAGGGAACATCAGCTGGTGAGGAGCTGACAAGGAACATCACTTGAAGGTCCATTATCGATTTTGGTGGAACTCGTATATGTGATAGAGCATTGAGATCGTTTGCTTTATCACGTATATGAGTTTCAAACAAATCGAATGGCTACGTAAGACCTTAGGCCACAGTTACGGGCATAAAATCATGTGCGAATTTGACAATTTTTTTTTTTTCGTACGAAAAAGTGATTCGCTCGTAAATTTAATTACACGTCTATTTAGTATGAATATCAAGCTGGTAGAATTTTTTTTTCTCTTCGATGTACAAAATGCCCGACTACTTATATTTTCTTTTGTTATCTTTTTTTTAGGCGCTCCGCCGCGTGACATTTAGCATCTACAATTTTTTACCTAGAATGAGAAACAAAAATTCTTGTCAATCTATATTAGAATACCTGGAGAAGTGCGTACGGAAATTCAAAAATATTGTTTTATTCAAAAGTTGTAGGTATTTGAACTTAAGAAATGAATTTTCAGTGAAAAATTTCGTTATGACTGCTCATAAAGTGCTCACAAAATGAAAAGTTTTCGATTAATGAGGAAATTCTGTACGCACTTCCCTGCGAAATGCAATTAGGAACATGCATTTTGAATGTGAAGTAAATCAAGTGAAAATTTTTGAAGTTACTTGTCGCGCCAATTGGAAAAAAGCTGTTTCGAGAAGTTTCGAGTAGTCGGCCATTTTGAACATCGAAAAAAAAAAATATTTCTTAACAGCTCGATATTCATAGTAAATAGATGTGTAATTAATTTTATGATGAAATGACTTTTTCATACGAAAAAAAAAATTGTTAAATTCGCACATGATACCCGGTACTGTGGATGTGGTGTACTGTGGAGAGTTCCTGTAGATTTAGTTTAGATTTTGTTCATAGACATTGCTCATATCATTATGCATGTTTGAGTGAAACTGCAAGGCAGTCCATTATTTAGATTGGGAGATAATGGGTTTAAAATTGCAACTTTTAACTCTGCGGGGTCTGCATTGAAATTTAGACAGAATAACTGTCCGTAAAAATTATTTATCCCCTAAAATAAGAAGACACATGGCACTACCGCATCGTTCCACGTATCCAATGTAAGTATGCGCGGCGTATTTACAATAATAATGCAAAACAAACTTTTGTTTGAAAGTAATTTTTGATCGAACAAAATTTTTAATTAGTTATGAATTAACCAACACTTTTATTTGTTAATGAAGATAACATAAACAATATAAAATGTTGATATTTATTTATAACGCAAATATTTTTGTTTATGATAAAAGTTTTTAACTTTACGAGCAGGATAATTGTTATTTTCTCGAAATATTGAAAAATACTTCTGTTCTGAGGCGCTGCCATATGTCTTCTTATTACAGGGGACAAATATTTTTTACGGACAATTATTCTGTGTTTACCGAACGTTTTTGCCAAAACTGAATAGTAAAGGCAATTAAAACTTGTTTCACTCTTTCCCTAACTAGTTTGCTATCTCAACATAAGTTTTTTTTTTTCAAAAATTTATAAACACAATAGAATCGTACCACGAATTATACCTGACTTTTGGTCAATGCGGATCCTGCAGTGTTAAAAGTTGCATATTCAAAACCCGGTATCTCAAAATGTGTAGTCAACTGTTCTGAAATTTCACTGAAACATGCATAACGACATGAACAATGGTTGGTTAAAATTTGAACAGAATCTAAAGAAATGAAGAGCGCGCGCTCGTTCTGCTTAAAGTGATGTTCGTTGTGAGTTGAAATTGGTAGAAACCCGGTATCGACCCAATGGGAAATTGATGACCTAAAAAGGCCGTAGAGGCCAGCGCCATTGTGTCGTACGTTACCGAGTATTCCATATACAAATGTGCTACGGCTGATAAGGATTCGCAATTACCGGTTAAATAAAACAAAGCTCCGTAGGTCTTGGGGAGAATATCTGTAGCTGTGAACGACTGCTTATTGACGATAGGATCAAACGTCAAACAGGTGATAATCCGTTTGCCGAAACAAATAGTTGTACAACGCATTTAAGGCCCTAGCTCCGATTCTCATCTCGGGAGGATTTGATCGATCAACGGATTCAATATTTATCGACTGGATTAAAGATCCTTCCTTGGGAGGTCGCGATGGGTTCGGCTGGATGGCTCGGGCCTGGAACCCGTTTGTTCGACGATCGTGAGATAGCGACAGTTTCAGGACGGATTTCCTGAAAGCCTTCGCTGTCGTCGTCAAACAATTCGACAATCTCCTCTGCCTCGTCAGCCCGTTCGTCCTCCCTGTCTCCTTCCTCCTTCCTATTTCCCTACTTCCTGGTCTCCCAGGGCCTCGAGCTTCGTCGCTTATGGTCCACAATCGTCGTAAGAGCGAATGTGTACCGAATACAAATAACCCGTCATGAGAAATACTTCGTGGCCTCTGCCATCCACGCCGTTAACGAACCCATTTCCGGTTACAAACAAAATACACCCTCCTCGCGATTATCACGGCAAATTAATTTCTCCCATCTCCGTATCCGGTTTACCGAGATTCGACAAACAAGCCCCGCGGTGAAACCTCCCGTGACATGTCTGGTCATTCTCAACGTTCGTGTATTCGTGCTTCCTGCTACTGCCCACTATCGTTCGATGGAAATTCACTTTTATTTTTCGGGCTTCTTTCAGCTCGAGAAAATACCAAACGACGAAATTTACTTACAATTCTCCGGGGATCGAATCCCACTTCGATTCGAAACTCAAAATTGTCGGTATCGCAGTTTGCATCGTTGGCAATGAAAATTATTTTTTTAGACTGCCAAAGCAATTTTCTGGTCGATTTGGGTTACAGATATCACTTAAGGAGTGAGATGCAATCAGAGGCGTGAAAAAACGAGCATTTTCAATTATTTTATTTTTATGGCAACTAAGTTTGTTTTACAAAAGTGGTTACACGGACTTTTTATGTTATATTTCAACTTGACTTGTACAAATTTTCAAAGAAAAATATTGATTATTTATACAAAATATCGCCATCTTTGTCGGACCCCTTTCGGCATGTAGTGCTTTGCGGTGACCGATATAAGTAAAAAACCACTCCATGGATTTTGATGATTTTTGGTGTGCTTATTGATAGCATTCAAAACTAGTGCTTAATGGGAGGATTTTCATTTTTGTTGAAAATTTCTATTTTTTTTCAACAATAAACGAGCGATTTTTTGGTCGAAAATCGAAAGTTATTTGTTGAAAGCCGCCATTTTGTCAATTTTCGAAAAAAAAGAAAAGATTCGACTAAGGACCAGTTTTCAATTTAATAAGTACACCAAATTTGATCAAAATCGACAAAGGGGGTTCGACAAAGATGGCGATATTGTTATAAATAATCAATATTTTTCTTTGAAAATTTGTACAAGTCAAGTTGAAATATCACATAAAAAGTCTGTGTAACCACTTTGGTAAAACAAACTTAATTACCATAAAAAAAGTTATTGAATATGCTCGTTTTTTCACACCTCATTTCACACCGCCATTTCAAAATAATTTGAAATTTTTTTTTCTTCTACTTTTACTAACATGTATGAAAAACCGAATTCAAAAATATTGTTTTGTTTTTCTTAAATAAATTGTCAAAAACGACCGTTGATTTTGCCCTCACGAAGGTATATTCCCCCTTAAATAAACCTTCTCAAAGAAATTCTATTCCTTTTTCCATACTTCCAAAATAAATTGTCAAAGTTAGGCCTTATTTTTTGCCGCTAGAGTGGTGTTATCCCTTAAGTGTCCGCCTTCGATTTTGTCTAAACTCATATGTGTGATAGAGCATTGAAAATGATTTGACAGGTATTTTTTGTTATCTGCGGAAAAACGGTTTGAAGGGGCGAAACCATCTCTCAAGGAAAGGCGTAAGGAAGGAAATAGTTTTCAATGCTGAATCTCGTATATGGTATGAGTTTCAACAAATTCGAAGGCGGACGCTTAAGTGATGTCGCTTGATAAACGTTTTTCAGAATCTCCATTAAAAATCTATACCATAAATTGGCAAGAAAATCTATACCATCAATCGGCAAGAAAATATTTTCGATAACGATGAAAATAAAAGACGAACAAAAGTTTCGTTGCATTTCAACGATGCAAACTTCAGCACCGTACATTAACAGATTTAAATGGAATATCCGAAAAACGGAGATACAGAGTTGAGGCGGGCGATAGAGATAAAAAATCGTTGGACGATATCTAGCGCTGACGAAGAGGATAATTACCATTTTATTGTTGATCTCGTGGAAGTGAATCTCGCATACTTTGTCGACCACGTCCTCACTCTGAAACGTAACGAATCCAAAACCTGAAACACACGAATAAAAACCGACATTTTAACGATGGTTCTTGAAAACAAACGGCAGAGATCTCGAAAAATAAGTCAGCTTTTTGGCTTTTTTTAAAAGGACAATCCACAGAAAAAGGAGGCAGCGAAGACAAGTGGAAGGCGGTTCAAGGAAAGAAGCGAAAAAGGTTCAAGAAAGGGAGAAGAAAGGATAAAACGAGTGAGCGTGACGAGGAAGAGATAGCAATGGGAAAAAAGATCGAAAAAAGCTCGTCGGAAAAAAATGGGCGGTTTTCTCGTCTTTCAGTCCCTCCGGCGATGTCAAATACAGGGGAGCTGTGCTACGAAAAATGAAGGGGGCATCTCGCTCCCTGCGTAAGCATCAGCGATTTCGATTTTTCCGACGCTGGCAAAAAACGAGATGAAAAATAAATGAGAATCCCTCGTTTGCTCCTTCTACGGTTTTCATCGTTAAAATTTCTCTTCTCGCAGAAAAATAGAGAAGAAATATTGCCAGTGGGCTCAAAGTTGGACAAAGTGTGCGTGCGCGTGCGTGCGTGCGTGTGTGTGTGTGTGTGGAACAATAGAGCGGAAACTAAGAAGTCGAAACGATCGAACGATTGATCCAATCGATTTATTCGACGTCCGGAGGGATTATCGGGGAACTCGAAGCCGTAAGCCAGGCTGAAACTTTTATTTCCATGCTCCTCGTTGACGGCGTCAACCATGGCCGGGGTACGAGGTACGAGGTCCGGTGACGTCATACCGGAAGTCGCTTTCACGCCGGGACAAAAGAGTCGCGACCCTTTTAATTATTCAGATTCACGCGATCGAGCTTCATCACACTTTTTTTCACGTCGTTTTTTTTCCGGCCTCGAACTCGACCGAGTTTCTTTTTTTTTTTTCGGCCCGCTCAATGCACGTGGACGAGATGAAATTTTTTGTCGCATCACTGCAACGCAATCGAATCGGTGTTTCATTGTTACAATTATTTCGCACGCGTTTCGTGCCGGATGGACGATAATGAAGGAAAACGAAGCGAAAAAAAGGGATTTTTTGAGTATCGATAAGCCCAAAAAGGTATTTTTTGAGTGTCGATGAATCCAAAAAGGCATTTTTTGAGCATCGATGGGCCCAAAAAGGTATTTTTTTGGGTATCGACGGGCCCAAAAAGGTATTTTTGAGTATCGATGGGCCCAAAAGGTATTTTTTGAGTATTGAAAGGCCCAAAAAGGTATTTTTTTGAGTATTGAGGGGCGCAAAAAGGTATTTTTTGAGTATCGATGGGCCCAAAAAGGTTGTTTTTGAGTATCTATGAGCCCAAAAAGATCGGGGCAAATTCATTCTCGCAAGGAGACATTCTTACTTCACGCCGATATTCGAAAACGTCAGTGTTTTTATTCATTTCCTAACAAAAGCAAACATTTTCATTTTCGCAAGTCCAATGGCGAGGCTTTGTAAAAATAAAAGTTGAAATTAGAAATTCAGCCAACTCAGAAGAAACTAATAGAACGCCAAAGATGTCAATTGCTTCCGGCCAGCAAGCGTCATCAATGGGCTGTTTCGTCAATTAAAAATATTCCAAGAGTGGAGGGCATAGAGGAAAAAAGATATAACACACCGATGCGCGATGATGGACGAAAGCGACGATTTTTTTATTTTTAAAATCATTATCTCGTCTTTCTTCGTAAAAGTGTTTTTACACGGGGGAGCCGACATATGGACGATTAACTCTCGCTCCCATTGTCTTTTATACATGGTAAGCTCGTTTCATTCAGAGACACGCCACATGCGAACGTCCCTCGGTTGCTTTTACGCGAGAGCTTTGGACTCAGAGGGCAAGCAAGTAAAAGAAAGTAGAAAAAATATGACAGCTCAGCTGTCCTACGACCGCAAGGAGAAGTTCACGTTTCGTATGCTCTTCCTACGGATGTATATGGTGCATACGTACCAACCACGTCGAAGGTAGCGCGTTAAATGTCCTCATGTAAAAAACGAAAAATAAAAATGGTGGTACTATCCTCCGAGCGTTTTTCTGACTTCAGTTACATTCGTTTTGCTGCGCGGGTATATATGTTCTGGATAAAGCGTATGTGGTTATGTATTACGTCAGAGCGGAATGGAAATCCTGTTAGAATGCTCACTTTCTCTCTCTCTCTCTCTCTCTCTCTCTCTCTCTGTCTCTTTCTCCCTGTCTCTCTAGTCTCAAATCATCCATAATGAATCGCGCTAAATAACTCGTGAAGCTCGAAGATTAATCACGTTTTTTATTTCCAACTTTTCAGAGAGCATTCATAATTAACTATTTAATGGTTAGATAAATTATTATATACGTATAAAACTGTTATTATATTAATATTTGTAATTAATATGGAAAATTATAATTAAATATATATATAATAAAATTAGAATCAAATATACAATTTTATAATATTATAAAATGAATACTTTATTATATTATTAACTATAATTATTATATACGTATTTGCACGTTTAAAACTGCGCGAAAACCTTTTCAAGTATTTCTTCCAATTTTCATGCACCGACTCTGTTAATATGTGTGTGTTTGAAGATTGTGGAATAGGCGAGAACAAATTAAAACAAAAGTAATTCTCGATGTATATAAAAATCCAGTGCTACTGTACGAGCATCCCTAAGTTTGAGGGATCAACTCGACTGTCGGAGCCATCACGATGCTCGTTAAAAATTCTGCTGGCAGTAATTCTTTCCCACGAGGCTCATGTCCCATATATTTCTCTTTTTCTTATTACTTCGCTAATTTCTGGTGAAACTGCAAACCTTGCACTCTTTTGTTCTCGTTCGTTCATACGTATATACAAACGAGAGAAATCCGACGAAGTTCTTTCCGGTGCTGGTGCATCGTTATAAAAACGAATCCGGAACGGTCCAGTCGGATTCCTGGTCGGTATTAAATTTTTTCCAATCTTTTTTCTTCCATGAAAAATTTCACCCGGAAAAATGCCAGCGTGGAAAGTCATCTACGTGAATTTTTGCGAGATGAGAAAAAGGTTCCAGCTGGTACACGCCAAGCGTAAGGGTTGATTTTGTTACGGGGCAAACTAGTCTCTCTCTCTCTCTCTTGCAGGATGTTTTTCTTCTCTCGATATTTCCGCGCGCCGCACTTTGACGCGACAAGTTTCGCGGTCTCTTTAGAGACGTCTAGCTACCGGATCTTCCAGTCTGGTTTTTTCAACCCTTAGGGAAGAATTTTAACAAATTTACTGACCCATGCATAAAATGCTCATATTGGGATATTTTCTTCTTTTTTTTCTCGGGGTATCTTTGCTTCAGGTGAATAGAAAAATATTATTTTGCACAGTTGTCACGGTCTTGAAGATCTGCGATGCTCGTTGCATGAATTACACCCCTATGGTTAGGGGAATATTGAGGGCAGTATTTATTTATGTTCGCGAAGCTTTGCGAAAAAATGATTTTCCTTTTTCCACCCTGATAGTGGCAAAAAACTACCCTTATTTCTCGCGCAACCACAGTGAAGTGTTGTCCGTGTCTCATCTTTGCAATCTGGTGAACTTTCAACCCTTCTCTCACCTATTTCCATTGCTTCCCTGTTTGCCCAATGAATTTTTAGTCTCACCCGGCACTTTGGAATCTTCGCCCGCGTCGATCTTCATCGCGTTCACCTCTCTCTCTCTCTCTCTCTCTCTCTCTCTCTCTCTCTCTCTCTCTCTCGTATAATGTGATCCTTCCAGTCGCGTATACACCTCGCAGCAGCCTGTCGTTAATATTTAAGGGGTTACCCCCACTTGCGATTTTGAAAAAATCGATTTTTTATTGCATTTTTTTGAAGTATAAGTATCTGAGAATATGTCCTGAAAATTTCAAGTCGATCCGAACAAAATTGACTGAGATATGAGCGTTGAAAGAGAAGAATCCGTGAATTGAAGAACTGAAATTGAAACTTTAAACGCGTTTTTCTCAAAATGGCATTTCTGAATTCGGTGACCAAGATTACTCGAACACTAATGAACCGATCTTCTTGAAATTTTGTAGGCTTATTTAATACATAAAAATGTAGTCTTTAATCGTTCGATTTTTTTTTTCGAAAAAAAAATGGTCGTTTTAGAGCCAAAAAACGGCCGTTTTTTTTCGTTACAATCGAACCATTAACTTTGACTGTCCGCCATTTTGTGAAAAATAAATATTTTTTAAAATCCTTCGATTAAAGACTAGTTTATACTTATATTTGACTAAATCCATCCGCACTTTTTTTTTCAGATGATCCACTTCGCCGCAATGTTGGTCACCGCAAACCGTGTATATAAAAACATTATTTCATTGACGGCCATTTGCCACTAAACAATGTAATATTTTTAAATAAAAAAATTACTGAAAGTTCTTCAAGATGTGTTCTTTAAGATGGTATATTGATCGATTAAAAAAGTTTTGTAGTTTTCTTTAAAAAAATTCATGAAAAAGGCCTTTTTTTTTGCACTACAAGTGGGGGTAACGCGTTAAAAGTCAGCAAACACGCGTTCCAAGCTCCGCGGAAAGCTTCGGCCACCTTTCTTTCTCTCCGTCTTTCCCTCTTTCTCCTCTCGTCATCTTCCGGTTCAGCCCTTTCTCCGCATCTTCGTCTGCATCTCGGTCCCTCGAAACGGCTACGTTCGTTCGATCCGTTGGAAAAGTGAGCTGTTCACTCTGCACGCGAGGTCATTTTTTTCCCGAATATTTTACGATTCCGAAGGTGGTGCGGGGGCGTAGAAGAGTGCGGGGGCTGAAGGGGCAAGAAGTGGCGCTGCGAGCGCCTACAAACCATTGAGAGCGCGCGGTAAAGCGAAGGAACGAGAATTTGAGTGAGTGGTAAAAGGTTTCCATCTCAAAAGACACGTGCCGCGCTATTTTCGTCGTGTATACCGAATGCCCAAAGGGTGCGTATTCCCTATCGTGCTACGTCCGAAGGTACATTGTATACGCCCTTTTGAATTTTAGGGGTTGAAACGAGTTCTAAGAGCCAGAGAAAGGTAGCGCGCGTCCCGTTGAGTGGAGAACGATGCGCGTTACGCCCTTTTGATCCTCAACGCTATTTATTCGTAGAGATATGTGCGCGAACGCGTATATACATGTTCACGGAGGGGCGAGGGGCTTTTTATATACGTCTCGGTTCTCCGCACAAGCGATTTGAAACTTGTAAATGGATACGACTCTCAGACCTCTGCACCCTTCTATACGTTTTCCGTTTCGGCCTCTTTTTCTCTTCGCCTCTCTCTTTCTCTCTTTCGCACCTCTCTTCCTCGTTCACCTCCTCCTCTGCCGTGCTGAGAAACCGATTTCTCTCGAAACTTCCAGCTCGTCGGTTCCTCTCTCTCTCTCTCTCTCTCTCTCTCTCTCTCTCTCTCTCTCTCTCTCTCTCTCTCTCTCTCTCTCTCTCTATCGCTCTCTCTCTCTTGGCCTTTCTGTTACGAGCTACATACAGTCGTTTGTTTCCAAAAGTGCGTCTGCGACGAAGTGGCATTGTGAATGGTAACTCCTCTTTCTTTTCAGCTCCACTCCTCTCCCTTTCCTGTTACCTCCCGTTGAACTAGAAATACATTTCCTCCCCCACGAAAGCGGGATACAAATATATATATATACATCGAATCTTACACGCATAAGGGCACGACGTGTTTTACAGTTTGTATAAAATGTTACGACCTTTTGTTCATGAGAAACAGACACATGCACCCATGCGTCGCAGAGTACGATATAAATGTCTTTCTCCCTCCAAGCACGAAATAAATGTTCCTTCGATCTCCCTCCCTCTCTCTCTCTCTCTCTCTCTCGCTTCCTCTCCTATTTCGAAACGGAAAATAAAAGTCTTGTTTTTCCTATTTTCCACAGTTGAGATTTTCGTCGCTGCACCGAGGTTCGGGTTGTTGGGGCTTTGCGAAAGGAGCAACTGCGACAACCACAATAAGTTAAACGCAAGAGAACAGGCGGTTAATAAATCGAGAAGATTACTGCTCGGCAACGCCGTCGCGTATATTTCTGCGATATTTATGCTCGAAAATGTGAACGGCAGCGAGACCGTGATGTATATTGTGAAGCTGTTTTTTCTTCAAACGAAGCTAAATCAATTTGTCCAATTGTTTGCGTATTCTGCGTATTTATTTTCTCTTTGTCATTGAATTTCATTTTTCAATAATTCTATTCACTTCGCGAGACCCATATGCCTCTTGCAATGTTATATTTTAATTTCAAACCTCGTTCCTTTTCCCATCTCCGTGTCTCCCTCTCTTTTTCCCCGCCAAATTTATAATCAAATGTGCCTTGAAACCGATAAAATTCGATATTACTTCGGATACAAAATTTCGTTGGTCGCTTCCTCTCTGTCTCTCCCTCCACCCCGTCGAGCCCGCCTTCCGCGCATGGTATAATAAAAGCGGGGAGTGAAACCAAAGCTGCAGCCTCGTTAATGCGGTAATCGGCCGATCGCAGCGACGATAGTTCGGAAAGGTATCGCTTCCGGAGAAATTCGGAATGAGGGGGGCGGGGGGAGGGAACGGAAAAATGGATTGAGAGGCGTATAGTGACGATAGGAAGAGGATAGAAAGGACGAGTGGAAGGGACGAATGGAGTGAGAGAGAGAGAGGGAGAGAGAGAGAGAGGGAAAGAGAGAGAGAGAGAGAAAGACCAAGGATTGAGAGGAGGAGCAAAGCGAGTCCGCCGGATTACCGGCAAAACTGAGTCAGCTAGAGCCCCTTCGTCGAGATAATGCGGGAAAAGCTCGGCTTATACTCTTCCCCTGCGTCGGTAATTCCTTGTTAAATATCGCTTCGTAACGCTGCCAGGGTGGGAGTAATACCAATGTGTGTGGGCGAACAGTACATGCCACCAGCGTGTCACCTCCACTCGTTCGCTGTCTCTCCTTTCTCCTACTCGCGTTCGGTCTTCCTCTCATTCACCTACCTTCTTCTCCTCAACAACGAGCTCTCTGTAAGGTGTGGTGACGGTCCGAGGCAAAGTTAGCATTCAAGTGTCGGTAACTTACACGTAGGGGCAAAACAATGCTCTGGGAGCTTTTGCCAAAGGGTTGAAATACGCTGGTCTCTCTAATGACTTGATATGAGGCCGAAATTGTGTCACCCAAGAGAACGAAGAGATTTGGGTGGTGATAGATTGGAAGAAAGAGAGGGAGAGAGAGAGAGAGGGGAGAGAGAGGGTGCAACAGGAAAAGAGAGAGAGATTTGATTTGATTAGTTAAACAGATAAGCACCGGTGGGGCAGAAGGAATCGAGAATAATGAAGGATCAGCGGAGGTAGGTGGAGGCTGTGGGAGAACAAAAGTAAAGAGCACACGATTGAAATAATGAAGTAGGATTGAAAAGAACAGGATGAGGATGGCAGAAAGAAGGAACTACAAAAAGAGAAACTTGAAACGGGACGGAGAAATATATATGACGGCTTCACATAAAAAGAGGGCAGGAAGAATAAAAAGGATTTCGTACCGGAGCGATAGGAACAAAGAAAAGGCGGAGCGCAAAGATAAGGAACAAGGAAGACCATAAAACGAGAAGAAGAAGCCGAGCGAAAGGATCGAGTCAATGATGAAAAACGTAATTGCGTTTGTCTAGTTTGAAGTACTCGTTAACGGGCTACAGCTACCTGGTTGGGCGAAAAAATTGTATTTTTCAAAAATATTTTTGTTCGGCAGTATCACCTTTTAGCTATGTTCCTTGAAAAGTTCATTGAAATGTTCCTAGAATTGAATGAGCTGCAGCTACTAACAGTCGGCTGGGCAAGCGGGTAGCAGCACCATACATCAAAATTGAACGCGTCTTTCTCGAACCGCTGTTTTCAAAGTCGGTGGATACGATACCTTGACAAGCACTTGATGGAGAGGTTCCAAATTTACAGAAGATACGATGAGAAACATTTAAAGGTCTTTGACAATCTCACTTTAAGGATGTTGAGTCCCTATAAATCATGTTAATGTTAATTGTTCAATAAATAGCTTCTTAATCGCCATGAAATTTTTACACGACCTCCTGAATACTTCATGTAAAAACATACCAAATTTTCAGAATTCTATCATCATTACTTCAACCTCCTTAAGGGTTGAAATAAAAAATTATAAGAAAATTCTGAAAATTTGGTATGTTTTTGTATGAAGTATTTAAGAGGTCGTGTTAAAATTTCACGACGATTAGGAAGCTCGTTATTAAAAAATTAACGTTTTGTTAAGGACAATTTTCAAAAGAAATAAAATAAAATTTATCAATAAACTTCGTTTTGTTTCCGTTGCTTTCAGTATATTGTAGATATTATAAAATTGAGAGGTCAAAAAAAAAACTTATTGCAAAGTTACATCAGTTTCCATAAAACAACATTTAATTTGTGAATGTTAATTGTTCAATAACGAGCTTCCTAATTGTCGTGAAATTTTTACACGACCTCTGAAATACTTCATACAAAAACATACCAAATTTTCAGAATTGTATCATCATTTTCGATTTGGGACTCAACATCCTTAAAAAAATCGATCTTCATTTTTGAATAGTTACGTAACAATGACGACTTTTTCATAGATATAGCCATATCAATGTGCGTGAAACTATGTTAAAAATTATGCTTGTTATTCAATCTGTGTTCTTGTTTAATAAACCACAAAAAGCCGAAATGTTCTATGCCTGATGGTCCTCGAGAAAAAAATTGTCAAAGAATGTCTGCGTTTCTCTACTCTCACAGTCTACGGCGGCCTTGAAGCTGTCATTTCCTATCCATAGATTCACCTTCCTGGCCGAGCGCCCTTCAGTTTTTCCGTCATTATTACCAGTTCGTCTAAAATAATTTGTCCTCGTGCGTCGCCGCGATCTATCTTGCATCGCGATGTACAAACTTGTAACGAGGATTGATGGAATGGTCATTGAAGGTGCACATTTGGCTGACTGTATTTATGTGTGTTTGTGTGTGTCTGTATATAGGGTGTCTCAAAATGACCTGACATTTTTATTTACCAATAAAACGTATTATTTATTCGAAAAGTATGAATATTTTTATTTCAATATAAGGTACAAACATGGAGGTTATGTATGGAACACAATATCCGATAAATGGCCGCCTCGTGCCTGCTTGCAAACGTTCACTCTTTTGACGAAGTTTTCTATAACATTTTGGCATAATTGCGGACTAATTTCATTAAGGCCTTAGGCCACAGTAACGGGTATAAAATCATGTGCGAATTTAACCATCTTTTTTCACATGAAAAGGTGATTCACTCACAAAATTAATTACACATCTATTTAGTATGAATATCAAGGTGTTAGAAAATATATATTTTTTTTTGATGTACGAAATGGCCGACTTTTCGAAACAGTTTTTTTCCAATTGGCGTGACAAATAACTTCAACAATTTTCACTCGATTTACTTCAAATATGAAAGTTATGTTCCTAATTGCATTTCGCAGAGAAGTACGTACGGAATTTCTGATTAATCGAAAAATTTTCATTTTATGAGTAGTTATCACGAAATTTTTCACTGAAAATTCATTTCTTAAGTTCAAATACCTACAACTTTTGAATAAAACGAGATTTTTTAAATTCCGCACGTACATCTTTAGGTATTCTAATGTAGATTGACGAGAATTTTTGTTTTTTGGTCTAGGTAAAAAATTATGGATGTTAAATGTCATGCCGCGGAGCGCCTAAAAAAAAGATAACAAAAGAAAATGTCAGTAGTCGGCCATTTTGTACATCGAAAAAAAAAAATGCTCATAGCTCGATATTCATACTAAATAGATGTGTAATTAATTTTATAAGTGAATCACTTTTTCATACGGAAAAAAATGGTTAAATTCGCACATGATTTTATACCCGTTACTGTGTCCAAAAGCCCTAATGGTGCGTTCACTTGCTTCCTCGAGCTCCGGAATGGCCTGTGGATCATTGACATACACTTTTCCCTTCAGAAAAGTCCAAAGAAAGAAGTCCAATGTCGTCAAATCGCACGTTCTTGGTGGCCAATTCACATCGTCGCGGCCGCGAGATAACACGACCACGAAACTTCATCTGCGATAACTATGCAGTAACAATGCACCAAATGACAATTTCTATGCGTTGCTCGATCGTGTAATTCTCCATGACTAAACCTCAATACTTCCTGATGCCAGTTGTCAAATATTGGTACACGGAGAAAAATACGGCCTCAAATTCTAACACTGGATGCCAGAATTCTAATATTCAGTGTTAGAAAAGTATAGCAGTTTACTGCCAGTTCGGAATTCTAAGTCTTGTTGTTATAGAAGTGTAAAAATGATTCTCACACCGTATAGTAAAAATGATGCGTGCATATTACATTTGAAACTATTCTCGCATAGGCGCGAGTCCTTTATGCTGTATAGTAAAAATGATACGTGCTTTGTAAAATACCAACCTTTATTACACGCTATATGTTCATATGGATTTTACTATACGTATAGCATGAATCTTCGTGTATGCATAGATTTCACTATACGCATAGCATAAATCTTCGGCGTATAGCGAACAATATTACGAAGATATCAGTAAAATGTGACTCTTTATACCGTACTTTTTGTAGAATACTGGAAACTAATTGTTCCAATCACGTGGGCAAAATATTTGTTGAATACTACAAAAAATCACAATATGCCGAATCAAATGTATTATTTGTATCAGTTTACGTGCCATATCGTAGGTTAAAATTTAAATTTCTTCATTATTACTATACCATAATTACAATTTTTATCTTTCATTCGATACTTTTTGATATTCAATGATATTTTTTTTAGAAGCATAGTATTAATTCTAAACTTCGAAGCCCCTGTTTTCTTAGTGTACTATTTTTTTCTGTTAGAAAATGTCAGGTCATGCCATTGTCAATGTCAATGTCATTTTAGAAAATGTCAGGTCATTTTGAGACACCCTTTGTATAAATTCGTACGCGAGCGTATATCCGGGTATTGGATAACAGCACGACTATATAAAACCCAAAACTCCAGGGCTTCTCGACCTAGTGCACCCGGTCTTGTATCGGCCAAGTTTCGAGTTGGCCCGTAAAGCGTCAGTAGTAACGGTTATTGCTGGTCAGACCGCGCGACCCGTTGAGCCCGCAGGGAAAGGGAACTCGGTTATGCGGCGAGGACAGCTCCGTTACTCCGCGCTTGTTTTGCTGACCGTCCGACCACTCTGAATATACGCGAACATTGCACACGGATGAACCTCCACGGGGGCAGGAAGTTAGTAGGCAATAAAAGGATGGCCAGGGATACCACCGAGGGCGTTACTGCCGCTCGTATAGCCTCGAGTTACCGCGAGCTTTCGTTATTTCGCTTTCTCTCAATACCTCCCCCCCTCCATCGTCCTTTCTCTCCTTTTCCCTGTTCCTGCTGGAGACGGAGAACGACGACGAGAAGGATGGGCGGGCCATTGCGGAGAAGACAAGAACGGAGCCCATCCTCCAATGACAAGCTCGTCAACGTTATACGAGAGCTTTCTGCGCTCCGAGCCTAAGTTATATACGTCGATGGTACTAACCTGATGGACCGTGATAACGAATTCGTGATAACGTAGAACGGTTTCGTTGTAACGGAATTATTCGTTATCGTTGTACGTTAACGGGTTATGCCTGGTTGTAACCGTCGGAAATAGCTCATTTTTGTATTTTTTATAGAAAATCGTGATAATGGGTCTAAAAAAAGATTAGGTTTCTGAAAAAAAAAATATTTTCCGAAGAACACTCTGTAATTTTTTGGTGTAACAATATTTAATTATAATCTATTCACAGCCTATGGCTGGGAAGCACTTCTCGAAAACGTCTTTTGCGACGAGCAATACCATTCTGAACCAGGTTATCTAATATTTAAAAAAAGAACAGATTTCGTTAGCATATTAATGCATCCTTTGATTAATCGAAGGAATTTGCGAAACATTAAAATCGCGACTTGTAAAGTGAGTTCTGATAAAAAAGGGCATTTTTCGTTCACGAAACCGAAAGTCTGTATCGAAATTCTTCGATCAAATACTATGTTTTTACACCTAGAAAGCGCTCTAAAAACTGTGGAAAAATCGATGCAGTAGTTTTTGAGATACTTTGCTGAACGACTTTAGAAACGTGCTTTCGAGAAAAAAGGGCTTGAAGTTTTTAACGGCGCTCCGAGCGTTCCAAGGGGTGCCAACATAACAATCTATAAATCTGTCAATTTTGATCCGATCACATTGAAATTTTCAGAGAACTTTTATAAGATGACTGTCAAAGTACCTTGGTTTAGAAAAAAGTGATTTTTCAACTTTTGCAACGAGGCATGCCCCTTAACGGATCACCAAGCAGGACATTCGGGGAACCTTGTTTTCCCCCAAATACGATTAAGTCGTTTGTGCTACACGAGCAGTGACTGACTCAGATGTTGGTCATACCATTTTTCGAGGTTCATTTAAAAAAATGCTTGTCTCCCTGGCACGGTAATTTAGGATCGTAATGGCCGCACTTAGCATATTCCCAAAATACAATATATACAGGGTGTCCTGTTATGAATGGACAATCCTGCAACTGTCGATAGGTCAGATCACGTCGTACTATATTCAGAATATTCAGTTTAGTAAAAGTTCCACACTTTTTACATCCTAATACACCTAAGTACACCCCAAGATAACCAGTACATGAGAAAAGATGATCTTAAAGACATTCGACTTCGTGAATCGTCCTTACGGTAGCCACTTGTCCCTATACTCAACATTATGTAAGCTCCATTATCTTCGGAATCACCTTCCAAGCCAATGGATGTTTATAAACCTACTGATCATGCTGACTTCAAAGACCGACCTCAAAATAACCAGACCTGTTGATAGTCAACATAACACAGATACGCTAAATTCTCTATGTATATATTATATTTTCAAAATATGCCGGGAGCAATTTCCGTGCTATAGTTACGTGTTATGGTTGCCTAATTGAGCATCAAACCCGAGAACGCAATACTCTCCGTACACCAAGCAAGCCATGTCTCATTCTGTTATGCGTTTTCGATAATAACCGAGTCCGAGGTACTCGTTCAGAACGATCTACATCTTATTGCGGTGCTTCACACTGCGTGCCTTCGATTAATATTTACACTTGAAGGATGGGTCTACACAAGTGATGGACGGTATTCGTTCCGATGTTTCTATGTATATACATATGTATATACATATGTATATACATATATATATACATACATACATATATATATATATATATATATATATATATATATATATATATATATATATATATATATATATTTATCCGTTCTAACCTCCAGGGTCGTTTCTCCACTTGGCTCCCTTCCCCAAAAGCTCATGCCCTCGTCCGAGTGTTGCGTTAGATATCAACTTGTTGATTTACTGCGGCGAATGCGCGAGGGAAATGGCGTCTGAGCGAGTACGGGTGCCCTCTACTAGCCGTGGCGTCCGACTTCCGCCAAAGCTATCGCTACTTAATGGCTAGCCGGATACTGCCGCTATACCGTATGGCTTTCGCCCGTGGCTTTGTTAATCTACTCTACAAATACATATATTTTGCATCGGCATGGCAAGTACGATATGTTGGCATAAAGCTATTATACAAATGGAAATTGTCCAGAGACGACGTTACCTTTTTTTTTTAACTCTTCCACTTCGTACAATTTAATGCACAAATTTTTATTCTCCTTGAGGTGTTGAATGAAGAGTTATAGAGGGAAGAACATCAGGAAGTGAACTTTGGGATCTTTGTACACGTATATGCGTTCCGTTTCTGCACCGTAAATTTCTGACTGGAGCCGAGGGAGGTATTATCTTCCGAAGCAGTGAGAAATTCTGCACTCCAAGGGCATTAATTCGTTCGTCTCTCGAGACACTGCGAAGGTAGATTTTATCTACGCTGATATATACGTGTCCAATAACACAATTCGGATGGGTTGGAAATTGTGCGAAGCTCTGGAAGACTTTTCTCATGTGGTAGGAGAGTTAGTAACCCAGTTTTCGTTTAAGTAGTCGGGAAGTTTTCATGCAAAACTAACGATCGAGAGGTTTTCGCAATTTCGGCGCTCGAAGGAGGAAAAAAGGGTCGAGTGCGATTTTTCTCATAATTGGGTACCGTCTGAAATTACACGCTTACGTATTTGTCTCTGAAATTGGGTCAGATAAGGCCATGCACGGTTGTTTTCCGACTCACCTATTTGGACAATTGTTCATATCGATGATACCTTATTTCATAACAATTTCTAAGTTTATAACAATTTTAGATTGCGCAATTTTATCCTGGATAACATTGCCATTAATTTTCTCCGAGCTCAATTCGAACTTCGACTTCAAACTGAATTAATTCAATTTTAATGCAGCCCGAACAGATGCAACTGAACGAAGGATGGTCGGGCGACGCTTTGCAAACGTATATCTATACACTCATTGCTGTGTATTTACGGATTCTGAATTCAACGCTCAGCTTGGTTAGCATACGAATAAGCTTTCAGTTGGGCCCGAGCAGCGAGGTTGAGAGCTTCGCGGCAATATCGCCAGGTCGGTCCAATTACGACTTTTCACGATTGCATAGAATAACCAATATAACTGGCCATATCGAGAAAAGAAGCAGTGGGAAGGAGAAGGAGAGGGTAAGGACACAGGACAATTGGAGAGGTATTTCTCTTTATAGACGTGTATACATAAGGACCCACGAAGAGTGAGGATAAGGAAGGTAGAGGGTCTCAATGCCAACATCGGTCTCAATGCCAACATCGCTCCTCGGTATTCCTCCCTCCTTCTCATCTAGATACTTGCCACACACACACACCCACATTCACATATATACATATACATTTATGCACACGTATATCTCGTACACACAAACCAATGAAAATAAATATATATTGATTTATGTGAATGTATATTTACATTCAAAATAATGTCAACAAATACACTCCGGTTCAAATTGAATTGAATGACTAAAGGCACATTTCATTACTTCTGAGAAATAATCATTTTATTATTTTTAACATTTCCTCATCAATGATATTTTCTGTCCCTAACAATATTCATATGTATATTTATACACAAAACAATATCAACGAATACACGCTGGCTCGAATTGATTTTAGTGCGAAGAGGTACATTTCACTGCTTCAAAAAAATGAACGTTTTATTTTTTTGACATTTGGCCATCAATGATTCTCTCCGCCCCTCCAATTTGTCACATCTGGATTCCGTTCTTGTGGTTCCTTGCGTAAAGGAAAATAGCGACGAATTCGTTGTAAAAAACAATGAAATTTGGAAACGGGAGTATCCCAAGCGATTGGAAGATTAAAGAGATATGCAACAGTTTGGACAACTGATGTCAAATAAAATCGGTCGATGAATTTACATTCTTCATTGACTTTCACTTCGAAATTCCGGCTCTGAGCGAAAAAAGTAAGACGTTGAAGTTTGCATAAAAGAAATGCGACGATTTTTTGGTACGTTTTCCATTTCTTTATTATCAAGCATATCCAAAGCTCTCTTTTTCTGCAAATTGAGGTCGTTAATCTTAAATAAGAATACGCAAGAACGTTTGCGTTATTTTTTAAATTACTTTTCGTTGCACTCCCCAGCGATGTAAACTTTGACATTATAAAAAAGCCAGGATGGTAGTATCGCTCAACGCATTTGTGAGAATCAGCCCAGCACGGTGGCTTCCAAATCGTTACGTACAATGTAAATGTTGCACACGCACCCACCCGCGCGCGCACACACACGCACACGCACACGCACGCACACACACACACACACACACACACACACACACACACACACACACACACACACACACACACACACACACACACACACACACACACACACACACACACACACACACACACACACACACACACACACACACACACACACACACACACACACACACACACACACACACACACACACACACACACACACACACACACACACACACACACACACACACACACACACACACACACACACACACACACACACACACACACACACACACACACACACACACACACACACACACACACACACACACACACACACACACACACACACACACACACACACACACACACACACACA
>OX632356.1:41706132-41730985 GCA_951751655.1 Ophion costatus
CTCCACCAAGCCGCCTTGTTCTTTGAGGCAAAATTAAGCGAAGGTAAGAAATTGAGGGAGAGTCAAGGTAAGGTAACGTACTCGGCGAGGCAAGATATCCTTCTCTTTTCTTCCACGTATTATGAATGTATATTATGAGAGATTCTCCGGGGAATTTGCGAACTCGTTCCTCCACCTCTCCAGCCTTACATTTCATCCCCTGGCGTCCTCAGCCCTGCGCAACGAGGCACACAACCCTCCTGTCCCTTGAAATCCGTCGAGTGCAAGCGAGTTACGTTTTCGCAGGAACCCAGATATATCCAGGAAGATTAGGCAAAGCTGTTCCCTAGCACAAGCTGCTAACCTAGCCCTCTCTCTCTCTCTCTCACGTTCGCCGCTTTATGAATGCAACATCTTCCATCCCACACCACGGACAAGCTTGCCAGCCAGCTGTAGCAGCTGCCACCCCTGCCACCCCTTGCGCCCTGGAACAAACACGTGTCGAGACAGCCATACCTCCCTGCGACCTTCCCCAGTCCTCGTAGGACTCAAGTTTTTCAGAAAGCTCGTCCCCCCCCTCTCTCGCTCTCTCGCTCACCCGTCCCCGATGCTCGTGGAAAACGTACAGTGAGGAAAGACGAAAAAAGGATCGGGGGGGATTTAAATAACAAGCAACATTCTGTCGCTTTACGTAAGGTAAATAAATTAGGGATGAACCATCCACCCCCTGCCTCGCTCAATGTCTGCCCTCTTTGGCTCCTTGGGCCTCTCTGGGTTCTTATTGCGGAAAGCAGGTCGACTAGACTTGAAGATTGCATTTTTTTTATCGACAAATATCTCCCGACGACCCTGTGTATACTTTTCGAACGACGTTTACACTTTATTCTAGATAATAACGAGTTTTTAGCCGAAGAACAAAAATTGGATTTTTAGACCGTAGTGTTTCAATGTCACGATTTGTGGGTATCTCGAAGTTTTTGATGAGTTTTTCGATCGAAGGTCATTCGTTCTCTCGTTACTACTCATTATCAGAGACAATCGATACGGACGATAATCATAAATGGTCACTCTATGATTATCGTCCGTATTCAATATGTCCGACTATCAATATGATAATCATATTGATCACTTGTCAAAGTGTAAGCAATATATAATATTATTGTTTAAAAAAACGACAATCGAGCCTCATTATCGATGTATTGCGGTAATTAGGAGAATGCCATTTCAATTTACAGCAATTTTCCTCCCAATCATGAAAGAGAAATTCTCGATAAAACGGCCTCAATGAAGACGTTTGATGGCTGCGGTAGGTTCGATGCTCTTCGAAGACTACCAGCAAGCAGATGTCCAATTTAATTTGGACAGTTTGTTAAAAAGAAATGTCAATTGGCGGGTGAAATTGGTGAGAAGTTTACAGAAAAAAATTGGCCAGGGTTCTCGTGATGAATTCCTGCAATGACGGGGAAAAATCTTCAGCTCTTACTCGTTTCTGTCCGGTTCTCTTTTTGCTCTAGATCTTCGCTACTGATCGACTGTCTTCTTTTTTTCACTCGAAATCATGGATCTCACGTACGCAGGGGCGAGAAGATAGAGGAGAAATTGCCGGGGAAGAACGAAGCGGTGAGATATATAGCGAACTGCCCTTGTGCCTTTAGCTCTTTCTCTTTCCCTTGCCCATTACCGTTCGGGAATAGCGCCATAAGATATAATTGAACGGAATCCTTCTCTATTAGGGACTAGCCATCATTCCACGAAGAGCCTCGAGGCTTTCCAGAACGTGTCGGCTGACTAGACGGAGAAAGAGGGAGGGATGGGATGGGATGGGGGGGGGGGCGACAGACAGAGAAGAGGAGAGACGAAGAGGTTCGAAGAGAGGATTTTGAAGGGGCTGGAAGCTCGACAGGGCGTTTCAGGGACACTCCATGGTCCTACCTATTTAAGGATTGCGATTCCACAATATTCCTCCACACATCTGATTGTTCCACGATACTGTAGGTGGGTAAAAAATTACATTTTTCAAAAATATTTTCATTTCACAGTATCACCTTTGAGCTATATTTTCTGAAAATTTCATTGACATATTCCTGAAATTGAATGAGCGACAGCTTCTGATACTCTGCCGCGTGAGCGATGGCAGCAGAATACTTCAACTTTAAACGCGTTTGTCCCGAAACACTGTTGTCAGTCGGTGGACGTGATATCTCGAGCACCACTGGATAGATTGTTTCCAAATTTACAGAAGATACGGTGAGAAACATTTGAAGGTCGTTGACGATCTCACTTTTTAAAAGCCGATCGTCATTTTTTAATGGTTAGGTAAAAATGACGACTTCTTTCATAGATTGTATATGCTCGAGTATCAGTTCGTCGCCACGTTGTTGAAAAGAATGATTTCGAAAATCGACGATCGTCAATGGCTCGTATTTATTGTTAACTTGAATAACCCATTTGGTTTTTCAATTTCGGATGGACCGTTTGAGCTGGAGAGTGTCCACCGCCAAAGGACGTGAACATTTTTTATCATTTGCCAGCGGCCATGTTTTTGTTGTTTTTTTTGTATTCTTTGGTGATTTTTGAAAGGCTCTCATTATATGCAACTTTGTGTTATAAATTGCGTTTATTTTTCACCGATCATTTCTCAGGAAAAATATTCGGAGTTTGGACATTTTTTTCGGGTTTTTAGGTAGTGTCTTAGTCCATATATATCTGACAAGCGATTCGATTTTCTTTTCATTTCTAGCTAGAAGGACAACTATTTTTCATACCAAATAGAATAGATTATGCGACGAAACGAGAGTATTCATTTATTTCATCCCTTAAAATTCACACGAGTGGAAATGGTCTTCCAAGTTATGAGGAGTAGCCTGGACGAAATACGATTCGTTAAATGCCTTCTTCTTCATTTTCTTGGGCGTAAGAACATTATTAGATATAATTATTAATTATAAATTATAAATAAATAAATTAGTTTCAAATTCGATCCTCTACATCACGGCGAAATGGCTGCCTAAAAACTTTCCCAATAGTGCCATAAAAAGAAGTGAGTAAGAAACGATGTCATGAATCACGGAATATCGTTGAAAGGGGGGAGGGGGGGGGGGTAATGATTATCTCGCCGTATGATAATGAAACAGTGGAAGTTTGGGTTTGCGCTTTAGGACAAAAAGGCCTAGGTCTCAATGAAAATTTGCTTGAATTACGATGAAATGAGATTTTGGGTGGGGGTGAGAAAGTTGAGACTTTCTCGTCCGCTCGCTCTCTTTCTACCTTTATCGCTTCCATTCGCGTCTCTCGAGGAATTCCGCCCACCCCTTATTACCGAGTCCAAAGCTCCATTATCCATTGTAGCGGGTTGATTATGAGCAATAATGAGCGCTCCTTAATCAAGAAGGCGCGACTTCGTCATCGTCTTTCGGCTCCTTGAGTATTCTCGATTCGCAGTCTTCTTCGAGATGGTGGTTGATGGGTGTTCAACACCCCTTATGCCCCCCTTGCCTTTATTCGTCTGCACTTAGTAGGGTCCTTTCGAACAAAGTCGACAGGCTTGTCAAAGTTTTCTTTGTCTTATTTTAATTCTTTCAAGTGTTTTTTTTTTACAATTATTCTAGTTTTATTTTTCACATTATTCATGTCGCTGAATATTCTTTAGAGTTGATAACAAAATGTTGGAAAAAGATTTTCGAAGAAACACGTTTCGGGTAATTTTCTTTTCTCTCCGGAACGGTAATAATTTTTTTTATGGTGAGAAAAGTGGATAAATTCTCAATGTTCTTGTTGATAAGTGTGTTGTTTTTTTGTTTGATGATTGGAGTAGCTTTTGAAACAAATCTGACAGTTCGAAGGATTTTTTTCTCCATATTTGCATCACTTTTTTAAACACGAGGAAATATTGACAACGAAATTGCTACGTTTGTTTGACCTGAAATGTCCCATATACATGTAAATATATGGAAATAAGCTGGCAGAAAATAAAGGGACTTCATCCGGACTATTCGGCAGGTAAAGTGTTTCTCGTTACGCCCCTTCGTTCGTCAGCAATCAATATATAGCTCGCTATCCCTCCGGGCTCTCAGGTCACTTCGATCCCGAAATAATGAGTTTCGCAATCAGCGAAATGCTCGTGAAATGTTTACGCCGCAATTACCGGTCGTACCGAAAATTTCCTACCTTAAATATCGTAAATCGTAAATACACATTAGTATTTTGTTACTGCCACGTGCAAACATTGCCATCGGCAGTAAAAGCGTAAAAATCCACCACCTCTGCCGGAATTTCTCGATTTATTTATTCGTAAAAAAGATTTCGTCGTCAAGTGCCGAATAATCGAAGGAGACGAACGATTGAAAAAAATCCGCGGAAAAGACCATACAGAGGTTCGTTTACGTGTTATTGTTGAAACAGAATTGAGCCCGAATCGGTTTAACGAGATCAGAGTTATGTGATAAAATAAAAGTTTGGCAATATCGAAGTTGTCGAATGCAAAAAAAAGGGGGAATATTTATTTCTTCTCCGCTATTACGCAGTCGGTTTTGGGAGTTCTAGGTTTGGAAATGTTCCGCTGATAACGAATCTGCAAGACATTTCTATCGCCAAGAAAGATCTCTCCCTTTCTCTCTCTCGCGCATACGCAAAATCATAAACTTTCATCATTTTTTGTTATCTTCGTGCTGCAATAACGCGTCACACGATCGTTTGGCATTTTTCCTCTTACTTTTATCTGGTTCGAGACGTGTGGCAACTGCCGGAAACGAGGCAAAGTTTTATTATGAAACAATAAAATATGTGAACGTATTCTTCGAGCTTCCACGATGGTTTCGAGCTTTGGTGCTCTTTGGAGACAAGGAGAGCGAGAGAGAGAGAGAGAGAGAGAGAGAGAGAGAGAGAGAGAGAGAGTCGTGGGAAGATTGAGACGAGGGAAAGACGAAACGATAGAGCTGCTTTGTTGCTCTTCTTTCTCCGTTCTTGCAACGTCGAGCTTTTGATTTACGGGCTAAGTTTTATATCGCATCGACAGTGTTGTGTCGCGTGCCTTTCGTAGCTCTCTCCTTCTCTCTGCCTTTTCTCCCGCTCCTTTTCTGTTTCTGCAGAAAGCACTAGAACTAAAGCGAGGATACAAGAGAGGAGAGAGAAAATGCCATATCTGCTCCCATACTGAACGCAAATGTCCAACTGTTTGCTATCCCATATCCCCAGGATAATATTGCAGCTCAGCGTGCATTTTGCATTAGAAACTTTCAGGCGTTTCCTGAATAAACCTTCACGCACAGACACAGTCATGAGCATACGTTTATAACAACTCAACGTCACCAAATTTTTGCCCGGATTACATTGACATCAATTTTCTCGGAGCTTAATTTCAACTTCGTTGTCAAACTGAATTAATTCAATTTTTAGGCAGCTCAGCGAGCATTTTATACTAGAAACTTTCAGGTGTTTCCTGAATAAACCTTTACACACAGACACAGTCATATGTATACGTATGCGGAAAGCTGATGTTGAAGACATTCGGCTGATTGTTAGCGGACCAACCTCGCGGTAGTCAATTGTCCTCATACTCCGCATCATGTAAACTGCGATGTCTTTTGAATCGCCATTGGATAAATGTGATCATCTTTATATAAAGATCATTTCGTGGACTATCCTGTCCCGAAAATCAACGATTCGTTTATAAGGAATCAGGGACCATAAGCAAGACAGTCGAATGTATTCGAATCGGTTCGAAATGTTCTTTTCGCATGTATATCTGGGTCCATATGTGGGTATACGTGCATGGCCAGGCAAGTTGTGAGATAAGTTATATACGATCAAGGAAACGATCGCGGAAACCGCCTGAACTACTGAAAGACTGTGCAGGGACACGAGAGTGAAAGGGGAGCCGAAAAGGGTGTAGGGAAATTGTAAATAAAGGAAAAAGAGAGAGAAAGAGATGATGAAGTTTGCATTGTTGGAACGCAACGAAAGTTTAGTAGATCGACTTTTTTCTTTGACAAACCTGGGCTACGAAAAACACTTAAATATTTTTAGGACCCCATCCGGAGTCTCCAGACCGAATTAGCAGGACAAGATTTGGCATGATTAAAAAAATGGATCAATGATATGTTTGCATTTTAAACTTCACAATCGTAGAAAGGGATTCAGGAGCATTTCTTCATTAACTACATCGTATCAAACGGAATCGCGTTACAAACGGAAAATTCATGTTTTTATTATGCGATACTTTCTCAATTCGACCCTGCTCACTTATGGATCTTCGCTCTGGAATAGGAGATTGCAATCTGACTCATATCTATTTATGGATTTTTTTAAAGTGTGGAAGAAACGTTTAGTCTGCGATCCAACATACTTTGACTTCGCATTTGTATATTTTCAAATATGTGAATAAAAACTTATGTACAAGTACGAAATTGCATACCGTGAGAAAGTTACTTTAGGGGAATGCTGTATTTTTGTTCGTCACTGAAGGACGAGTGTAAAAAGTTAGCAACCGTTCCAAGACCTTTTTGGCACTTCGAAGAAGTTCCTGAGGTAGAGTTTTATTAAAAATGGGTAGTTCAGTTGGGGTGGAAAGTCTTAAATACGTCGCTAAGTCGTATATATGATGCACGTTGAGGGGATTGAGAAGAACATCACCAAATTCCGAATTCCCTGCAACGACTATCGACTCGGGAAGCGATAAAAGAGAGGGCGGGGGGAGGATTAACTGGCGCATGTGATCGAGATTATGGCATTGCGTTCCCAAAAGACTTTCTCTCTCTCTCTCTCTCTCTCTCTCTCTCTCTATATATATATATATATATATATATATATATATATATATATATATATACACGCAAAGACGTCTGCGTTATACCAACAGGGAAGTATTCGCGAGGAACGGGTATGGGTGGCAATAGAAATGGAGACGACGACGCACATTATCCGCACTCCCGGCGAATGCATAAACTCGAAATTACTCCTGCGAACTCCTGCTAGCGGTATCTCGAAGATACGAGAAAGAAAGAGTGAGATCATTATTCTAACCCTCTTCCTTCCCAGCTTCCGCCCCCCCCTCAGATTTTACCATCTCGGCGCATCAACTCTACAGTACTTTTCTTCAGAACATGGAGTTTCCCGTTCCAATAAAGAAAAAATAACTACCTCAATAAATTTTGTCTCGACAATAAAAATGCTGGAAAGTTTTTGTTTTTTTTTTTCATGCTATCTTTACATTATTGTAATCTTCAGCTGTAATGTTAAATCGGTGATAGTTCCTTTTGCGGCGAATCCGTGCGAAACTAAGCAAACTCGTTGGAAAACCACCCCACGGTGGTGTTTTGGAAATTCGAAACTTGCCTTTCGGAATTTCTCGTTTCTACAAATATTTCCTTTGATCGTAAAAAAAAAACAAGAAAATAAATTTTAACTTGCGTGAGCTTGAATTTTCTATGGTATATGTCGAAGCCTTGTGGCTCAATTTGCCATGCTCTTTTCCTACTGATTAGCGGACTCGAAAATATCAGGGCAATCGTCTCATACGATATACATTATTCTTAGCCCTAGCAATCGAAAAATATGTTCAAGTTCTTCCTTGCATTTTCTTCTATTATTCTCTTTTTCATTATTATTCGTATTACATTGTGTCATATTTTGTATCATTATTATTACTTTTTTATTTATTTATTATTATTATTTTCAAAAATCTATTACTGGAATGCTGAATAAGTTCGCGCTGTTTATTTCGTGAAAATGAATGCTTCATTTAAAAAAATCATTGCTAATGCTTTCAAACGTTTCGAAAGTGTGCTGTAATCAACTCCTCATGAATCTGCAAGTTCAGCTAGCGTCTGACATGACTCTTCATGAAGCCTCCAATTCAACACATCAAAATTATTATTTTGTAAGTTTGGTATGTCTCAACAAGAATTATGTGAGCGTCAGCTGCAGATTTAAAAGAATTCAAGTAGTGCAGTAAAATTTCCTTCTTTTTTGGCACGAAATTTGACATGTTTAACACTGTGAAGAAAAAAAGTTGTTTACATTTCGGCGAAATGACATACACTGAATTTCAAGTTTGCTTATAGTTCTTTATAGATGCGTTGCCATCTTGAACTACACGCACGCAGTTCTGGTAACGCCATCTGTTGGAAAACAGCGAGAGCTTATTCAACGTCCTACCATTATTATTTATTATACGGCGAGTAATTATTCTCGAGAATACTTTGCCCTTGTGTTTTTTACTCGTCATCTTTCATATTTTTCGTCAGCTAGAATGGCATACTTCAGCGTTTTTACTCTTATTTTACTTGTTACTCTTATCCACACCCGGGATTCCATTGCAGCGTGGTTCGAGCTTGCAGTTGCTCAGCCCGCCTCTGGCGCAAGCTCGGGGGTGGGTTCAAAATGTCGAATGACCAAATATAGAACGACAAAGATTTCGAAACGACAGAATTATGAACTCCCAAAATAACGAAGGTCAAATTATTCGAAATTTTATCCGTTTACCGATGATAAAATGGAATAACTATCAGACCAAAGGATTATTTATTCGAGAGCTCATTTATTCGAGAACATATATTCAGCTAGTCTGCAGTTTGTGTCATACAAATACAGATTCGTACAATCTACAACATTCATATCTCCGACATAGAAAAAAGCGAGTATCTAATATTCGTAATACCGTTTATAACAAAAAGCCATAGATCGAGACTACGAACTTCGAATGTGTAGATCTCAAAAACGCAAATGATCGTTGGTCCAAAATGGCGAAATGCCTAAATGGCGAATACCTAAATGGCGAACATGACATGGCTGCCCGACCCGACTGACCGCCAGCGTCATCTGCCAACTTCACTCTGAAACGCAAGTAACGTACTTCTCGATCCATTGTTCCATTGTTTTCGGTGTCCGGACCGTTCGCCTTTTTGACACCTCGCCATTTTAACTGATGGACTTTTTGGCCCTTCGCTTCAATGAATTTGAAATTATAAGCTGTCGTAATATTTACAATTCGATGATTTAACGTCTCGAATTCTTTGGCGTATATATAAGGCGAGGCGATACTATATCTCTCGTTATTTTGTTCAATCTGATATTTGTTTTCGCTACAAATCAACGTCGAGATTTTTGTATTCACAATTTCGATTAAATATTTTGAAGCCTATCATAAGATTGATCTATTTATATCGGAACGTTCGTCATTACTGAATGCGACATTTCGGTCGTTCTGAATATTGATCGTTCGAATTTCCGATCCCCAGCCAAGCTCGGCTGTCCTTTTTTGTGCATGCGTCCGTGATGTTGCTGAATATACACAGGCAGTACACAGCGAGATCCGTGGACCAACAGTTGGCTTTACCACCCTTGCGAACGGTGTTCCACTACAAAAAACTTTGTAATAACGTCTCGCTTTGGTTTGCCGCGGTGGCGAAGAAAGAAGAGGCTCTCGTTAAGGGTGCGCCGGGAGAGATGAGATAACGCGTAGGTACTCACGGAATCGTAAGGACGAAGGAGTTTTAACCGCGGACCCGGCAAAGTACTGCCCGTAACTCGATTAAGGGCCCGGAGCGAGAGGCAACAATTCACAGGGGTTGGGGGTTGAAGGGGTGGAAGGAAAGATAGGAGAGAGAGAGAGAAAGTGTAACTGCGGTGTGCAGTACTTCGTTCAATTATAGGTCTCTCCCGGCTTTCCGTACCTCTTTCTTTTCTCCGATTCCTTATTCATCCCTTTCCACCCTTCCACGACCGATGCGTTCTCGTTAATAGCTCACCTACCCCTTCGCACATTTTCCATCTCGCAGCACACCGCGGCGAGGTTTTCTTTCGTCTTTTCAATGTCGACGGATCTATACCCGCCCGTGCATTTACGTGAAAGACGTTTGGAGGTGCGCACCAGAGAAGGGAGCTTTTCACCCTCGCAGTCTTACTTTTTTTCTGCGGCATTTTCATCTCGAATCGTTGATTTTCCGATATAAGCTCGAGACTGTAATAATCGACGAACAAATTTGTCACCCCTGAGACAAAAAAATATTTTTCTTCATCATGCTCAAGGGATCTTCAGATAACAGACAGGGTGTTTTTGGCATTTTTTTTTCGTCGGTCAAAGGGTTTATTTTTTTATTCGATTTAAATGTGGAGGGGTTTAACTCGACACGGAACGCCCTGCGCCAAGAGAAGGGCGGAAGTGAAACTTTGAGGTCGAGAGCCGGATGGTAGCGTTGCTCGTAAGTAGAGTGCAACCGATGTTTCCTCGTCCACGGGGATTTCTAACGCATTAAGAAGTCCTCGGGACTCTTTTATACTTTTCCCTTTTTTCTCCTTCTTCTTCTTCCTCGTCTTCTTCTCCCTTTTGCCCTGCGAGGGGTTTTTTTTCAGCGAAAAGGATGTGGGCTGACAATGCGAGAGTGAGAGAGAGAGAGAGAGAGGGAGAGGGAGAGAGAGAGAGAGAGAGAGAGAGAGAGAGAGAGAGAGAGAGAGAGAGAGAGAGAGAGAGAGAGAGAGAGAGAGAGAGAGAGAGAGAGGGAGAGAGAGAGAGGGAGAGAGAGAGAGAGATAACGAACACGCATTGTGCTCGGTAGAGCGAGAGATGGCGATGGCAAAGGGAGTTGGAAATGCGGGAGAAGGAAAAAGTAAATAAAAACGAGCTGCGTGCGGAAAGCACTTTAGCACTTGTACCGAAGAATTTTAATGACTACGCATTAGCGATTGAGAGAGAATGGAAATCGCTGAAGGATTCGTATCTGCGTTGTATGTTTGCTGCGAGGACATTTCGGGGATGTGAATATTCGAAATTGCTCTGGAGCCACGAGACGCTGCTGCGAGAATTTTTTTCCTTCGTTAAATCACGTGCCACGATAAATCGCTCGCATTTCATCAGCGGGGGAGCCCGCTAGACCGGAAAAGTCTACGAATCAAGAGAATTCGCTCATCCATTTACAGAGATTTCTCGCGCTTCTGAAGACTGAACACTTTTCAGACGGTTCATGCATTCTCATGTCTTTCGAGGACTTTAATTGTATTTCTGGTCGAGGAACTTTTTATCAGCCTGCGATTTTTCAAAGTGGACTAAGGAAGCAGATCGATTAAGTTTGCCTCTCGAGGAACATCACTCAAGGATAAGTCTGTACATTCCCTACCGAACGTGAGCTTCGGTGAGTATTTGAGTACTTTGCGTTAAGGCCTTAGGTCACAGTAATGGGTATAAAATCATGTGCGAATTTAACAATTTTTTTTTCGTATGAAAAAGTGATTCACTCATAAAATTTATTACACATCCATTTAGTATGAATATCAAGCTGTTAGAATTTTTTTTTTCGATGTAAAAAATGGCCGACTACTCGAAACTTCTCGAAACAGCTTTTTTCCAATTGGAGGGACAAATAAGTTCAACAATTTTCACTCGATTGACTTCAAATTTAAAAGTGATGTTCCTTATTGTATTTCGCAGAGAAGTACGTTCGGAATTTCTGATTAATCGAAAACTTTTCGTTTTATGAGCAGTTTATGAGCAGTTATAACGACATTTTTCACTGAAAATTCATTTCTTAAGTTCAAATACCTACAACTATTTAATAAAACAATATATTTTTTAAATTCCGTACGCACTTCTCTAGGTATTCTAATGTAGATTGACGAGAATTTTTGTTTTTTGTTCTAGGTAAAAAATTTTGGATTCTAAATGTCACGCCGCGGAGCGCCTGAAAAAAAGATAACAAAAGACAATGTTAGTAGTCGGCCATTTTGTACATCGAAAAAAAAATTTCTACCAGCTTGATATTCATACTAAATAGAAGTGTACTAAATTTTACGAGCGAATCACTTTTTCGTACGGAAAAAAAAATTGTCAAATTCGCACATGATTTTATACCCGTTACTGTGGCCTAAGGCCTTAACATCAAAATCGGAAAAAATCTATCGTATTGAAGATGCTAAGAACATTGGTTTTGAATGATGAGAATGCCGAAAATTTATAAATAAATTGCTTAAACAAAAATTTGTTCAAAAAATCTCCGGTGAGCTTGATTTTTTGTGACATTAAATGAATTATGATATTTTTCTGAATACATATGATTTTTTAAAGAATTTTCTCTCGGTTTTTGGAATTTTTCAGAGGCTGTACCTCTGACACTGTTCGTTTGATACCCCGGACCCTTTTTGACTTAAATATGGAACATTGCTCCTAAAACGAATTGAAAATTTGTGACTTTTCATCGATTTTTTTTAAACTAAATAAATTAAGATGTAAATAGAAAGAAAATTCTAAATAAATTCATACCTATTTAGGAAAATCTACGAATTTATTTTTTAATATAAAATAAGTAGTTCATCGGACATGTGTTGAACGATTTTTTTTTCCAACAATTTACAACAATTTATATATATGAGCCATTCGGTCCAGTCGTATTTGAGATAGTTTCCAAATACTCTCGACCGATTTCTTCGGTGCAATAGTGTATCATTTGATCTTACTTTCGTTTCTCCACGATCCCTTTGAAAGAGGATTTTCCCGAGGACTTGACCAATTCCCGGACATACTTTCGATCCATTTTGTCAAATAAAAAATCAAGTTTCGCGCTAATCGATAACAGCCGAGGAATGATAATTTTTCATTGGCTCAATTGGCCATTGGCTTCAATGTCTCGTTCCGTAAGTGCCGAAAGTCTTTTCCAACGGCCGATATATAATAATAATAATTACACGCTGGGTACGATTACGGGGATGAAGGTAAAGCTTGGGTGCTCTCGAATTATGTGCTGCCTCAGGACTTTGCTTGATCGGTGCCCCGGTGGTGCTTCGTCACCGAGTCGTAACGGACTATAAGGTGTATATTGAGGCCAGAATAGACATTACATTAAGCCATATAGTGACCCTCGGTAATCTCGGCTATGTGTATCCATTTGGTGGTTCTGCCGGAGGTCATCTCTCTCTCTCTCTCTCTCCCTCTCTCGCTCTTTCCCTCTCGTTGCCCTTTGCTTTCTATAGCCCAAAATGCCTATATGTATATGACGAGGATGGTCTTATTAAGGTCTATATGGAGATCCGTATATGCATCGTCTAGCTATTCAGCCTCGAGGTTATGGCTTAGTTGCCGAGAGCTCAATTGCGCGTCGAATCGACGTTGTTACAATCTCGCCATACGAGAATCCACATACTGTGTATAATGGTAAGCATCTCCCCTCTGCCCAAACTCCATCCAGCTTCTCTCCACTTCCGACAACCTTGTCGTGGCTCGACACCGCCTGCAACCCCTAAATATTGCCTGATCAATCGTTAGTATCGATTGCCGTTATTTATTGCTATTAGGGAGCGTTGGGAGCCATCTGCACACTTCGTTTGGGGTTTTTTTCGGCTTTTGTTTCAACGGGCTACATTTACCTAGGTATGTCAAAAAATTGCATTTTCCAAAAATATTTTCAATCAATTTAATAATAATTCGATCAATACCTTATAGCTATATTCCCTGAAAATTTCATTGAAATATTCCTAAAATTGAATGAGCTACAGTTTTTCTCAAAACACTGTTTTCAGTCGGTGGACACGATATCTCGAGAACCACTCGTTGGATGGTTTCCAAATTTATAGAAGGTGGGACGAGGAACATTTGAAGGTCGTTGACGATCTCACTTTTTTCAAATCGATCTTCGGTTTTGTAATAGTTACGTAAAAATGACGAATTTTTAAATGAATTTTGCGTGCTAGAGTTATAATTCGCGCCACATTGTAAAGAAAAATGATTTGAAAAAATCGACGATCGTCAACGACTCGTATTTATGGTAAACTTGAATAACCTGTTTGGTTTTTAGATTTCGGATGGACCGTTTAAGCTGGAGAGTGTCCACCGCCAAACGTCGCCAGAAAAATGTCATCATCCGCTGGCGGCGATGTTTTTGGTGACTTTTTAAAAAGGCTATCAATGCATGTAGAGATACATCAGTATACTGAGAAAAAAGAATTCGACATTTGGCCATTTTTTTCGGGCCTCTAAGTAGATGTAGCCCCTCAATAGCTAATTCGATGGTCATCCGTCCCAAAGAGTGCGCACAGTTAGCCAGTGATGTGAGGTCAATTTCGATGATTATACCTGAATTTGTTTGGTCGAGGTGCAGTCACCGGTCAATATATTGACGGGTACAGATGTCAATCCGAGTATTCATCACACCTAACGAATATGGCGCAAATGAGCCAAGAGCCACAGAAGACTGGTAGCTATAATTCTGCTGTAGACAGTTCTGTCGTCAGACCAAAGTATTAATTTGTCGAGAGTGATGTGACGTTGGAGGACAAATTTTTCATCCGAGCTGACGACGATGTTTTGGCGTCCCAGTATGTCTCACACTCTTTTTTTTACCTCCCCTCGCCCCGTGTCTATCTATCTTCGTTTTTGGGGTCCTCGTACGTAAGGCTCGCTCGGGCAAAATGAGAAATGACGGGGTTGCGAGGGTGACCCTCGAAAGGCGCTTAAGTAATATCCAGCCTCCTTGAAAGAGCCATCCGTCCTTGGGTCTTGCGAAACCGAGCCAACTCGAGCCACCGCTACTACTATCAACCTCTTGTTACAAAACCCTCGCGCAAAACTCCACCCTTCGAGGGAATCTCACCCTCTTATTCTCATGCTGACTTCCCTTCCACAGAATCTCTTAATGAATTTGTACGAGAATCCCAGTCATTTGTTCCTCGACGAATTTGATTCTCTCGTCTTCTCGTTCTTTGTTTCTCTTTCATTCTCTCTCTCTCTCTCTCTCTCTCTCTCTCTCTCTCTCTCTCTCTCTCTCTCTCTCTCTCTCTCTCTCCCCTCACTCTCTCTCTCTCGAAGATACACTTTCGGGGCCAAGTACAACTCGGCGTGTAATATTGTACCATCCAATTCGCAAAGATTAATCGAACCCATCAAACCGTATATGACTCTTCTCGATCACTTTGAATTGACTCACGTAAATGAGTTTGTCAATTACATCGTGGTGAATCCGAGCATCTTGTGGTTTTTGTTGACGGCAATGAAAACAAAACTTGCTCAACGAGGGCTTGCGCATAAAGTTGGGGGGGGGGGGGGGGGGGGTGACTTTCCGTGATATCGTAATTGCTCCGAGCCTGTTGCATAAAAGAAATATGCTTGGTCGAGAAAGAACTACATCCTCATTGGTTATCGATCAATTTTTAATTGCGTACTTATCCGTGTATCGACATTATTCCAAATGCAAGGTTCAATCAAGAAATTGTGTTGAAAGGTGATAATGGTTATTGTTCCAATAGTGGAGCATGATTCCAAAGTACAATAAAACTCAAGAGGGAGAGACCCAATGATAGGATGACATTTTGATGCCACAGTCATTGATATATTCGAGGAGTTTCCAAAATGAATTCCAAGCCATCCCAGCATCTGTTTCGACGTCATTCGATCCAGTTCGCTGGCGACAATTCGCGATGGTCGTTCGTCACGACGGCAGGTCGATTGATTACAGCTATCTCGGCGTGCTCCCCAACCCTGTTGCACCATCGCTCACATCGCTGCCGGGTCAAACTATCGAGGATGGCAGAAAAATATGGATACCGGAGGAATCTGCTTCGTTGGCGAAAAAGATTGCAACGTGTTGCCCGATACAAAATTAGGCCACACTGCAGAAACAAATGTGCTGTTTTTACACACTTTGCGTGTGTAAATGGCTATAGACACTTTTTACACGTTTTAACGTGTGTGAAAAATAACGGCGTAAGAATAACACGGATAGATGCGTTCAAACATCACACTTACGTGTGTTAATTTCTTACATGCGTTAAAACGTGTAAAAAGTGTCTACTGCCGTTTACACACTCAAAGTGTGTAAAAGCAACACACTTATTTTTGCAGTACTGTATGTAAATGCGATGCGTCGGAATAATAAATTGCATAACAAAAGCTTTTTATCGTCAAAATATAGGCATTTATTGAACTGAACTCAACAGTACTTATATATTGCTCTGTAGGGTGTATGAGAGGTGTCACTGTCTTTCTTGTCTTCGCATAGGCTAGGTTCTCATACAGCTTCACGATGATGGCCGCTTTTTGCTTGTCGGTGATAGCCTCGAAGCAAAAATACGTCGCTAGAGATTAAATGCAGCTATCGAGGTTTTGGAAAATAGATTCCAATTTCAGGTTCTTCCGCGTGGCGAACTCAAAAATGATCTATAAACGAAACGAAAAGTTAAGACCAAATGTGGTCTTCAATTAACCGGTGCATCAATCGATGTCAAATCAACTAATGAGTTTCACGTGATGCCGTAACCAAGGTGATTTTAAAAACATATGATCAATAACTCGCAATTAACAAGGTTAAACTGTGTTGCTTTTTCCCGTGTTATTTTTGCTCGTGTCTTGCTATCAACGTGTGTTGTTTAGTCCAATGTGTGTAAATATGCGTCTTGTATGTTGATTCTGCACGGTTTATGTGCGTTCGAATAAGCGTGTTATTGAAAGGGACAGCTACGAAAGTGTGTAATAATTTAATGCGTAAAAATTGCACACTCACGTGTGTAATTTTAACGCATAAAGTGTGTCATTTTAATGCATTAAGTGTGTAATTTTAACGCATTAAGTGTTACCAAATGCATAAGTGTGTAGAATCAATATGGCATCGCGTGTCTCGCCTTTATGTTGTGCTACTTCTACATACTTTGAACACACGTCAAAGACGCCTAGTTTTTGCAGTGCATCATCCCCTCATTTTCGGTCGAAATTCGAATCCTATTTTTGAAGGACCATTAGCTTTACTATTAAGACATCAGATTTCCGTACACGTAGTCACATCACGATGCGGCAATGCTTCTCCAGAGCGCAGGGGGTTGAAAAACCACGAGACCACGAGGGCTTTGCGGAATTTATGGGAGACGATGGGGGAGGCACTTTTACCGCGGCGAATAATTATTTTTTCAAGACAAACCCCTGTTTCGACCCTCAGGAAAACGACAACGAAGGGGATAAACTAATTAACCTAATATCAACCCCTCTTGTGGCTATTGCCCTCGCTTGGGTTAATGAATACTGAGCCTAACCGTCCCGCCACCGATATCCCGCGAAAAAGCTTTTGCGACTCTTTCGTCTTGCGAGAAAAACCCCATTATAGAACAACCATGAGAAAATGAGCCCTTATTAACATTACCCCTTTGTACCGCTGAACTATGGCTCTGAATATTTTTCAACAAATCTTGCTTCCATTTTCGATGCGGAACGATATCAGCAAAAAAATGTACTTTTGATAGTGCCGGAAAAACAACTGACTAGACATTTCACTTCACATGCACGTTTTGAATAATCTTTTAAAATGTTTCGGTGATTACAATAAGAAATAATTACTCAAGGTACTCGAAAGCTAATGATTCATTAAAAAATCGTAAAATTGTAAAAATGGTAAATATCGAATAGGAAAAATAAATAACTTTTGGAATGGTTCTTACATGCAAAAAAAATTGGGCCACGTTCCCCCCGTTGGTTTATCATTTTTTATTCAATTTCATCTTTTTATGTCAGTCCATTTGATGGCCACCATCTTGATTCTTTTTTTTCCCTAGTCGCACCTCCGACCATGGAAAAAGGTCCATTCATCCCTCACTTTTCCTGCACACAATATTTTCAATTTCGAGAATTGTGAAAAGTAATTTACATTCGTAATTAATATTTTAATCAATTCGTCACTATTATTATCTTTACTTCGAAGGTTATTGTCTGGAATGTTTTACATCTTCACGATTTACAACGCGGGTCGTCTTCAAACTTCCGTTGTTGTCACTCAAGCTTGGAAGAGACAGGGTGGGAAAGAGAGTGGCAGCGAGTGGGCGAGCAGGAGAAAAAGTGAGCAAGGGACATTGGAGGAGTGAGCACGTTTCCTCATAAAACTCATTTACCTCTCTTGTACACACGGTGATCTTTCGTTCCCCGCGATCCCTTTACAAATATTCCTCTTCCCTCTAAACCTCCGTGGAAAATGTTATTTCTCAAATGCAACCGTGCTGCATATTAAAAAAAAAGTTCTCAAACATTGAAACTGAATTTCCGCAAGTAAAGTCAAACGTGAATATGATTTTTTCTAATTACGTGTTCGTGAATAAATTGCTCTCACTGCCATTGCTGGCTTGAAGTTGATATGCAGACTTTTTCTAAAAAAATGTATGTATTCATCCTCACAATGGTGCTCGATGAAAATGCCTGTTAGGGGTACTGGCTACCAAAAATTGTTAGGAGCGCGATATTTACGGAATCGCCACGTTTTACATGTCACTTTGAATGCTATATATTTTCTGCAAAAAGACTGGAGCTCACAGGGATGAACAACTCCTCATTTTGAAGATGAAAGGTCGTGGCTCCTTGATTAATGTTTTTTCCATTATAGCAAACAGTCCACTTCTGGGATATTTTCGTAAAAGGCAAGAAGCCTCACGATTGGCCTCGGCGTCTCTTATACACAAATCTACGAGTCCCAGTGCGCTGCCGCAATGTTGCGAGGTCTCATTTGCCTTCTGGCGAAATGTCGACGATTAAATGTCAGACTGACAGGCTTATATGCCATGGTATATAATCGGCCTTCCACTCACTGCACTTTGGGGAATATCCTGCACCAGAATATTAAACATACTCCCATATATATATATACATACGTACTCATGGGTTCATGGAAATATCCTAGCTGAGATGAGGGCAAGTGTTCGCCATCTTTCTCTCTGATTTTACCCCTAACAACACTTGTTACCACTTTGGCAAAATGCTAAGGGTTTTCCATCCCGCCTCGATTGGTCTGCCGAATCTTGTTCCCGTAGTCTGGGTTCTGACATTTGGCAAACTGGGTCGATGACTTCAAGTCGAGACGAAACCTGAACGATGCCATCTGGCGACTTGAATCCCCTCGTCCCTAACCTTCTTCCACTTCGTATCGTACGAAAATGGCGATTGGAAAAAAAGACAAAAATTGATGAAAATTTCGAGAACTTCGACATGGGAGTGAAAATACCCTTCCGAGATGGAATTAGGGATGAGACGGCGAGCCAAAGCTACACGTGAGTTTCGAACTTTTCGTTATGGAACACTCGAGTAAGTTTCACCATAATACAAGCTCCACAAGAGTTCGAGAAATCCTCAGTGTCAAAGACATTCAGAGTTTCTAACTCTTCTTCTACCCTTTATTTTATTCGGGTTCTTCATCTCTTCCGGGCTTACGTTCCGTTTCTTTGCCAGCCTCTTTCCTAGTTTTTGTACTTCTCGTTACTACTTTTTATCCACATTTCTCTAGACACTTCTCAGCGTCTATAAAATGTCACTTAAGGGGTAAGGCCACTGTAAATTTTTTGAAAAATCGATTTTTTTTTATTGGCTTAAAAAATAGTTTAAACCCTCTAGAATAAGAAAAAAAGGTCCTGTGCGAAAAAAAATTTGTTGTCCTTAGGAAATGAAGGTCGCCGCCAAGCGTGTCAAAACTTGCTCCGAAACGACTGCAATTATATCGGAGATGGCGATTCCAAAACTTTCAAAGGCATCGTGGATTCGAAGCCTTATGAAAATGTTGATGTTAAAAAAAAAGAGTGCATAGATCACGTGCAAAAAAGAATGGGCACTCGATTGAGAAACTTAAAAAAAGGAACAAAAGGTCTCGGGGGAAGAGGAAAACTCACTGCCAAATTGATTGACGAACTAAGCATTTATTATGGCTTAGCAATCCGTCGAAATTCCGATTCCATCAAAAATATGAAAAATGAGATCTGGGCAACCCTTTTTCACAAAATGTCAACGGATGAAAAGCCTCAGCACGAAAAATGTTCGGAGAATTGGTGTAGTTGGAAGAAAGCGAAAGCAGAAAATGCCTTGGATGCGTATCATCACAATCAGCCAATGAGTGAGGAGGTTTATCAAGCCATCAAACCCATCTACATGGAATTGAGCCGGGACGAGTTGCTGGAGCGTTGCTTGGGGGCCTATACTTAAAACAATAACGAAAGTTTCAACGCTACCGTTTGGAGTTTGGCCCCCAAATCATCCTCAAGCGGAAAAACTGTACTAGATATTGCGACGGATATCGCTGTTTGCATATTCAATGGCGGCCTTACCAACGTCTTGCAAATATTCAAGATGTTGGAGGTGGAAATTGGTGTACAGTTATATAATTTCTGCATCGAAGCCGACGCCAAACGCATCACGCACGCGGAGACATCTCTGAGCGACGCGGCCAAAAGTGCGCGCGCGCTCCAAAAATCAACCAGGAAAGACGAAGAAGACGAAAATTTGGCTATCGAAGGACAAATGTATGGTGCTGGGATTGCAGACTAACGGTAAAAATTTTTTTTAACTTCTTTTTTTAATTTTTTCCAATAAAAAACTATTCGCAAAACTTTAAACGCGTTTTTCTCGAAACATGGTTTTTCAAAATGGCACGCAGCATAACTCGAACAATTTTCATTTTTTTTACTTGAAATTTTAACCAGATGTGAACATTTACATTATCTTGAGAATGTCGATCGGAATTTTCAAGAACTTTATTTATTGATTTTTTATTAACAAAAAACTTGCCGTTTTTTTCGTCAAAAATCAATTTTTTTTTCAAACGCACGCCAAATCCACAAAAATTGATACTTTTTAAAATCCGATCGACATTCTCTAGCTATAGCCCTCTAGATTAATGGTTTTTTTTTGTTCTAGATTCAAAAGTGCACCAGTGGTGCTGCGTGCCGCGGAGCCCTGGAAGCAAAATATGTCCCGGGAAGATAGCTGTGGAACCGCCATTTTGTTTTTTTTTACTGTAAAAAAATTTTATAATAAAGTTTAATGTATGCCCGATAACACCATTAAAAGTTTTTTTTTCAAATACCTTCAATTTCGGGAGCAAAAAATTAGTGAAAAAACCTTTTTTTTTGGGCCGTTACAGTGGCCTTACTCGTTAAATCATTCGACGGGATAGGATTTCGAAATTTCAAAATTTTCGTGTAATGTAAGTTCTCTCAGTAAGTTCTGTTTCCCCCGAATTTACGATTTTGTTTTACTCGAATTGGGCATTATGAAGGCTCAGGGAAAAAGATCGTCATAATTGTAAAACTTGCACGTCGCGTCCTTATCGTTTAATTTCACTTACGAAACTTTCTGTACGAGAGCGTTATCGTTAAAAAAGCAATTTGCTCATAGGGGAAACTGCCCGAGTGAAATAAAATGACAAGGAAGACATTTGCTAATTTTTCATTTCTTTTTGCAGTCCTTCGTGTACGGTAGCTTGCAGAGATCATATTTTGCGGTCGAATATCCGAATTGATAGCCTTACGTTTCGCTCTGCTCGAATCCTTTAAGCACAAGCTTTCTTCCCGCCGTACTTCCACTTTTTTTCCTCCACCGTATCTTCTTCCGGGTATCTTTTCCCTCCGTTCTCTCCCTCTATCTCGCCCTGCCCGTCGCTTTCCCGAGTTTCGTCGTCGACCTGCGACTACTTTAATTAATATTATTCACTCTGGCAGAAGCGGAGGGTCTGGCCGCGTGGTGCGCACCCCGCGTTGTGAGGGAAATTACGCTTCGACTAATTGCGCGTGGTCGAGAAACCTCTGCCTGCCAGGACGACGCAAAGAGTGTCTCGGATTCTCTCTTTCCGACCGAGGGAAAGAAACACCGAGGGAGAGGGGGTGGGGGGTGGGAAAGGTCCAAAGTGGATATACGAAATTGAGCCGAATCTTTTGTAATCAAGGGATGATCTTGTCGCGACATTTGTACACCGTCGGGTGAAGGAAGTCTCTGAGAAAATATTTCTCAAAAACCCCCCGTCAATATTGAATATCCGCCAGATTGGAAGCGAAAACAAAATTACATTATTTCAACCCAATTACTGTATTTACGCCTTGGCCGTACAACTTACTTTTTGCTCCTCCGTAATCTCGATAAAACTTACCGAAATCACTTGGTCCCTTAGACAGCGGTGTTCCATTCGGATAAGCTGATTGCGGTCTTTGTCATGACGTTTTTCGGCTATCCGTCACTCGACACTTCGAGAGGGACACTTTTATCGGTCTTAGTGACGTCATTCCTGACATTACTGTTCAAGATGGCGACTGCGCCGAGGAGCCTCTATATTTTTCTCTCCCCCTTCCTTGCTTCCGTTTGGAGCGTCCTTGTCCCAACGTGGATTTAGGGGTAGGATTTTCTTGCACCCCACTGCAGGTCCTCAAGGACTGAGCTGCGTAGTAATACGCAAGAACACCGTGTGCGACCCCAACAATCTTCCCACCCCTTCCCTGCATCTTCTCTCTCTCTCTCTCTCTCTCTCTCTCTCTCTCTATCTCTCTCTCGCTCTCTCTGAATCTCTTCCTTGTTCTCTCAGTTAGCTATCAGCTTTCTCCATATACACACTTCGCTGCAACGTGTCACCATGTACGTGCACTTGCTACAGTATCATGACCACGCTCTCCACTTACGTAATGCGCGTATGTAAGGACTGTATGTACACGAGCAAAGTACCTCGGCCTTTCGTGTTCCTGATAATCCCTTCGTATCCGAGAGAGAGGGAGAACGGGAGAGAGAGAGGGAGGGAGAGAGAGAGAGGGAGAATGGTGAGACGGGACGTTCGTAGGAAACACGATCGGACCTCGCCGATACAGGAAAAGCTCTTAGGCTCCTCCTATGTACATACATACGTGTACGTTGCGATCTCAGAGCCGAAAGGGCTCATCCGGCACCCTTTTGAATTATAAACTACGTGGGATACGCCCTGCCGTGCTGCAGCAGACGCTACACACTAATCTCATATCTACATGTGCAGGAAGCTGTTTTTGAGACCCGAGATGAGGACGGCGAGGGTTTTTTTTAACGCCAGGGTCGACAGGAAGAGGAGAAAAGCTCAGCCGGGAACGACTACGGACTAAACTTCACAGCATACAACGTACGATCCACAGTGATGTAGAGAGGGTGGGGAAAAAGCTAGTGACACTTCAATGAAACGATCCACCAGCTACCCGCTCGTTTTTATCGGTCGACTTGATCGCCACGGCAAACCTGCTTTTCTCCTACTACTGCATACATACGCCGACAAGGACCTGAATCTATCCGCAAAGTCCAATAGCTCGCGTATAGATCTCCACCGAGTAGCTCAAACCATAGTATCTCCTGAGATGCAAAAGGGCGCAAGTCGCAATGTTCGTCTTATGGGCCTCGAGTCCTCCCGGTGGTCGAGAATTCCATGGTAGCAGAAGGCGTGTGCGAGGAGATGGGAGCAGGGTGCGATAGTCCTGTGAGAGAGCTTCGCGGCAGCTTCGTACGGATCGATAAGATCTACCGATCTTGCGGAGCGTGCACCACGGGTTACGGTAATCGGGAAGCATCGGGCTCGACGGAGTTAACTGTGGCTGGCAAGGGTAGAAAAGAGGACGGAAGATCCGGAGGACCCGAGAGAGAACGTCCTCGCTGACATCGATTACCACGCGGTCAGATAACGTCCGATCGAAGAGGGACCTCTACTACTGGAGAGCTCTTGCCTCCTCTCGGACTCCCTTCCTAGCTCGTCTTCCTTGGAAACCTCGAATTCTTTCGCCGTTTACATTACCAACCGTAATCCTTGTGTTCCTCGATACTCGCTGATAACGGAATAAAGGACCCCGGTGCTCGGTAAGGTTCGGAGGGTAAACGATACACTCGCGATACCATTAACCGACGTCTGACCAAAAACGACTTTATCACTGGGGATTCTCTTGGGGTTGCGGTAAGTTTTTTTCTCGGCCACAGTGATCGTCCAATGATCTATTCGTTAATTAATAGTTCTTTACCGATTCTCAGAGTGGGAAATGGCCATCTTTGCACAAATGGCGACCGAGCTTCGGAACCTTGGAAACCAGCGGAAACGTTGAGCATCAGGGTTGAAGGAAAATCCACTTTAGGAGACTGAAAATAATGTTTTTACGGCTTGAGGTCGTTGTGGGGTCTGGCTGTCGGGGGTGAAGTGCGAAGGGCCATTGAATTATGCTTTGGGTTATTCACTGTTACCAACTATTAGGTATAAAATAATTGTCATATTAAACGTACGTTTTCGAACAATTTTTTTACACCCGCTTACGAAAGTACGCATTTTTGGACATTCGATGATTACGTAAAATGTTTTCATACTTTGTGCAATTATTTCATATAATTTTCTCTGGCGAAAGGGGGAGGGGGTACCTTTGGGCGAGGAAAAAACTTGCTGATTTGCATGATTTTTTAAAAAAGGTTTTCTTTGTCTTCTGTGAGACTTAGGGTAGGTTTTGTTACTACTTTCGACTCTTAAGTGGTGTTTTTTATTGGTTTTTAAAAATGGCGGAGATACGGCACAGTCTCATAAGCTGCATTTTCAAAACTGCCGTGACGTATAGCTAAAAAACTAATTGACCGATTCCAATGACATTTGGTATGAATCTTTCTAATCTTATTGTCTAAAAGATGACGCTAAATGTTTTTGAAAATTCAAAGAAAAAGTTTTTCTTTTTGCAAAATGAAGCCATTTTTTTCAGAAGATTCAATCGTTTCGTTTCAAAGCGTACCATTTAATCGATTTTAAACATTTCTTACTTCTTTTTGGTTCATACTCTGCGTATCGGTATTATTGGAAGAAAAATCGTCGCTGGTTTGTTTTCCGATTGATCCCGCCGACGCTTCGTGTCACGGCGTTTAATATCCGCCGCAACTCGTTTAGAAGACCGTGCCATACATCTGCCATATTGAAAGATTATTTTAAAAAATACCACATAACAGCCAAAAGTAGTAATAAAACATACCCTCAATCTAAAAGAATTGTGATGAAATATTTCGTTTAAAAAAAATGATGAAAATCAACTGTTTTTTCCTCGCCTAAAGATATCTCCCCACTTAATTAACGCAAAACGAATTGGCAACATTGTAAATCGCGGTATATAATAATGCTTTGGTTGGCAGAACTGTCGGGAA
>OX632356.1:41731185-41840541 GCA_951751655.1 Ophion costatus
CTTTCGCGTCTTCTTGAATTTCTGGGACACGCGCGTGCGGAACGATCCACCGGCATCTTGCGATATCGACATCCGAAGGCTTCCGAGACAGTGGAACCGCAGGGGACACGAGGGTTGCAGGGATAAGGAAAGTACACGAAGAATGCGGGACCATGAACTGGGGAAAAGGAAATGGTGCGTAGCTGATCCGAAAAAAAAATTCTTTTCGCCATCAACGCCATCTACAGAATGGTTTTTGTCGTCCTTCCACCCGCGTCCATTTCTCGACAGTAAAAAATCCGACGGAGGTACACCGGGGTTGAAAGAAAACCAGGGGAAACGAAAAAGAGCCGCTCGTTTTTTTAACGATCGGGGCGAGGTGACTTTTTTTTCCTCGGCGTGTGACCGAGAGGGCTGACTCATGGCGATGAGATAGTGATAAACAAAGAAAAAACAAATTATCGCGGAGAAAAAATTGAATTCCTTTTTTTTTTAAATAATTTTTTGCTTTCAAGACGAAACGACGCATGCGGGTGAAGCAATTGACGAAAAGTTTTCGCAACTTTCGTCAAAAATGACAAAATCCCAACGTAACTCACGAGTACTGGAGAATGTCGAAGATAATTCCTTACCTGCAACAGAAAAAAACAAATCACAAAAATCAGTATATCGCGAAGTGAAAAAATACGAGTAAGGGTGGGTTTTTCCTTCTTCTGTTAGGGGAAGACGGAACGAGGAAATTAATGAAACGAGAAAACGCAATGATCAAACGTAACGAGGGGTTGAGTTTTACGTGCGGGGTGAGAAAAACCGTGGAAGGTGCAATCGGATTGGCAATTAAGCCCTCCGTATATTTCCATTGCCGGTGACGTAGAGCCGTGACGTGAAAGCCAAAAGCACCTTCGGAAAAACCTGTCGAATTGTTGGGAACACACCCGTAATGGGGGATTGCTGGAGGCCGGAGGGGGTAGGCCGGTAATCCGATAGGCTTCCAAGGCCCTCTCCCGCTCTATTTAGTGTGACTGAGGATGACAGCTTTTACCTTGTTTCGCCGATTTTTTTTTATCCCTTACAGCGTTTGCTTTTTTTTCTGCCCTTACATTGTTGCGATTTTTCTCCCCGTTCACGAGGGTGACACCAGTCGATATTTTTTTAGCTAGCCAACGATATTTTCTTGTTTCCGTTGAACAAGAACGTACAGCCTCGAGAGGAGAAAAAGTGGCGTGAATCTTTCGAACGGGGAGGGCAGGGATTGATCAGCGAGAAGGAAATTAACGACGAGGAAATTCGAAAACGAATGTCGGTAGGGCCGTCGTTTGAACGGTCGCGAGTAATATATCGAGAAGGGTGGTAGCGGAGAAAGAGAGAAAAAAAAATGGGTGCATGGGTTTGGTGATCGTGCGACGTTACAGGGCAACTCTCACTGTTGAGCTCGGCCTGGCGGTGAAGTTGTCCCCTATTTCCTACCTCTCGAACTCGATGAATCGATCTCGATAATTGAATAATCAATCGGAGCGTCGAAGGGTCGTACAGAGATGCCCGGAAGGGGGGTAGGGGTGGCAAGGGTTGGCTCACGGAAAACGACTTCTCAATCCCCTGGAATTCACTTCGAGCTTTCGGGCCACGTGGTATTTCCCGCCCCTCACAGCAACCCTACTTTCCCACCCCTCTTCCGACCCCCGATGAGGGCTCAAGCCAACTCGAACCTCGCGTGGAAAATGTGACCGTTGCACCGAGACTAATTTATACCGGTCGGGATTCAATTAAAAATTAATGATGGGCCACCCAAAGTGAGTTGACGTGGCTGAGGGTTGCGAGGGCACGTTCACTCAACGCCCCCCTCCCCGAAAGCTTTTAAACCGAGTGCCAAACTCTTCGCAACGTCCCGTGAGATTGCCACGATAATGCGACTGCGTTGATTGAAAAATAGCCATTTCCCCGAGGGATGAAGATGGATGAGCTTCTTCGTAATCGTTATCAAATGTGTCCCGGGAATGATCGTGTGGGAAAACTCAAATTTTCCTCCTCTTGGTGACGCGAGGAATTTTCATTGCACTTGAACTTCCGGAAGGGGCAAGGTAAGAAATTCTTCCAGGGAGCCTCGAATAAAATGATCCTTGAAAGATCGATGGATATTTTCTTGGGAAATAAAAATGGCGATTACCTTTTTGGACAAGAAAGGCATTGGACGATGTCCGTGGGGATGAAGAGTAACAAACTATACAAAATTAAGACTGAAGGCTCAAAGATATTTATGCCAAATATATGTTCGTACAGTCGAACCTTGATATAACGAACCTAGGTATAACGGCTTCCACAAGAATTTTTTTTTTCTTTGAAGAAGATAATTGGATGGTGAGAAAAAGGAGGAAAAAATAGAGCTCAAAATTGACCCACCACGATATATATGAAGTTTGATATTTATATTCTTAAAAAAAGAGGATGATAAGCAATTATTTTAAATCCATTTGGAACAGCTACTTTGTGCTCAAAATCCTTTTTATTTTATGGAATAGTTAATAGAATCCGCCACTTCTTTGATAAGCAATTTGGATCGGCCAGCAAAAATGTTCACAATTCGTTAGAGAGCTACAGTGTTTGATATTCGCGGGAATTTATTATTCTCTGTTCATTTAGTTGTTGAATTCGTATATGAAAAATCGCGATTGGGTAACACGTTGCGATAAGCTGACAATTACTTTGCTGCGGGACAGCCAGTTTTTCACAGTCTGGTTATTCGCGTACCGCTTGACGGTATTTGCGCAAATCGTAAAAACAAGTTCCGGGGCTTTGCATTGGACCAGCGAGTAACAAAAACAGGGCAAGCTACCGTGATGTGAGTTCGTGTCGATGTATCCATTCAATTTGCCGTTTTTGCACTGTACAACGACGAGTCAAACAGGCGTATAGACAAACGGTAACAAGTGGCGGCAGTGTGGATTATGGACGAAAAAGAAACGTAAACACGCTCCCTTTACAATGCGATAAATTCGTCTATTGATTGAAACGCCCGTTATTCCTCGATTGAACAACAAAAGTTGGTTAGTAAACGAAGTCGACGGTATATCGAATTTACATGGAAAATGTTCAAAGCCAAAGTGATTTGGATAGGCAGGGTAATAAACGTTGGGTCGAATTATTTTTCAAAACCCCTTAGCTCTGCTCGAATCAGAGTGAAAATCAAATAACTCGACACAGTCGCAATAAACGATCATTTTTTCGATCATAATTTGTCGGTGCGTTAATTAAATATCGAAATGATGGGAATGCAGAAATAGAAAATTGAACATATCGCAGAAAATTCACAAGCGATGGTCGTCCATTTATTCCACAATGTTGTCAAATTTCCGCCAAATTATCGTCCCTTTTTTCACAATCATTTCAACAGGAAGTAACGTAATTTTGCATGTTTAAAAAAGTCTTTTCCCATTTGGAATATCTCGCAATTCGTATCGCCTCTTGTCATAAAAATTAATAGATTTCTCGTTCCTTTCACGAATATTTAATCACCCATGAACATTTTTTACGCCATGAAAAAAGTGTCTCAATTGCAAATTATTACAGCACTCATCTTGAATTCCATTGTCTCAAATCCTCTCGCAATTTCCCCATTCAAAGTTATAATTACAGCGACACCGATACGCATTTTCCATTGCCGGTGGCTCGTTAGCGTGTCATATAATTTTGTGGAGGACAATACGCACCTAGGGGATGATTCGATCGAATCAATAGCGCTGTGAACGAGTATGGAAAACAACGAGTGCGAGAGAAAAAGGCATAGTAGAAAGAGGCTGGATTGAAACGAACGAGGTTGCGTATAGATACCGTTTGAATAATCGTCACACATGGCAGAATTTTCAGGTACTCTGTGCCATTACAATTTGCACATTGAAGCTCGATGAATAAAGGTGAGAAGAGTTGAGAAACTAAGGGAAACGTTGAGGGGGTTGGAAAAGCGAAAATCCGAGAGCTTCGTTGTTCGGAAACACACTGTGGGAGAATTTTTTTTTTATGCTTGACAATTCGTGGTTGTAACTCCACACGTGATCAATTCTAACCAGCCTATCGTGCAAGAGTTAGAAAAAAAAAGTATCGAGTGAAACTACGGGCTGTGAATAAACCTGAGGTTTTTTTACCTCACGATGACAAGGAGGACTGTGAAAAAAATCTGGAATCAATGGCCGTTCTTGAATTCTTTTGCTTTTTATTCTCGTTTCGATCAGTCCTTCGCAGTCACGACTCTCAGGATGGCAATGGAGATAACCCCTATAACGAGGTCATCTATTTTCAAGCTTCGAGCTTCTCTCTCTCTCTCTCTCTCTCTCTCTCTCTCTCTCCCTCACACACACACACTCTCTCTCTCTCTTTCGCGGTGACTGTTTCTCCATCTGTGCCTCTTCGGTTTCGGGAATTGGAAATGGCACTGATTAATGAGACGCGAACACGCCGACGTCCGATTCGCTTCATACCAGCCCTCTCTCTTGCACTCTCTTTCTGTCACTCCCATTTTTTCAAAAAGATTCTGGACAGAGAGGACGAGAGAGAAAGGGAGGATTGTTATCGAAATGAATCCTTATACATTCTGATTACGGAGGCTACCAACTCCGAAAAATTAAATTTTCCGTTACGTAAAATAAATACATTTCAGCTAATAAATATGTGGAATGCATATAATTGACTGTTTACAGATGGATTTAATGTTTTTTGTTCATTTACATGGCGAATAAGTTATTAACCAAGTTGAAATGTGGCAAACGCGTAATTTAGTTCTCAGTAACTGGTGTCACTGATTGTGAGCTCAGATACGAACGTCACATCGCGAGCGCGTAGCTGTCAAATACCCTTCGCGGATTCTGTTGTTTTTGTTCGGCGAAAATGAAATGATGGAAGGGAAAAATGCAAACGGAAAAACAGTACAATCGACGGTTGGAGCAAGTACAACCTGAAAAGCGACGGAAAAAAGTAGTTGAACCGAAAAACGAATGCGCAGTATTGGTAACGTTCGGAAAACGAAGACGCGTAATTGATTTGAAGGTTATGTCGAAACGCATGCACTGTAGCTTCTGTAAAGAATGATTCAAAGTATTTAAATACTCTTTATGAAACCGCGGTAAGAAATTTCTAGCAAGAAAGCTATAGTTTGGGTATTTCAAATTTTGACGCCTTTTCAAAATGGCCGGCTTGACAGCGGCGTTGCCACGTGCCGTAGGGCGCTTAATCGTTTTACGCAAGTCAGCTGGAACTTCCTGTTTTATTTCACGAATATCTCGATAACGAGACAGACAAAACGCTGTACTCTTCGTTGAAATTATTCATAAAAGTCTCAAGAATTCTTTCCGCCTGTTTCTATTTAATTCTCACTATTTATATTACGTTGCGACAGTCGTAATAGAGTTCTGATGAAGCTTTTGCTATGTCGCTCGTGTATAAGAGCCTAACTTCAATAATTAAGAATGTTGAGTCCCTATGAAACATGTCAATGTTAATTGTTCAACAAATAGCTTCTTAATGGTCGTGAAATTTTTACACGACCTCCTGAATACTTCATGTACAAACATACCAAATTTTCAGAATTCTATCATCATTACTTCAACCTCCCCAGCGGTTGAAATAAAAAATGATAAGAAAATTCTGAAAACTTGGTATGTTTTTGTATGAAGTATTTAAGAGATCGTGTTCAAATTTCACGACGATTAGGGAGCTCGTTATTGAAAAATTAACATTTTGGTAAAAACAATTTTTGAAAGAAATTAAAAAATGTATCAATAAACTCCGTTTCATTTCCGTTGCTTTCAGTATATTGTAGATATTACAAAATTGAGAAGTCAAAAAAAAGCTTTTTGCAAAGTTACATCAGTTTCCATAAGACAACATTTAATTTGTAAATGTTAATTCTTCAATAACGAGCTTCCTAATTGTTGTGAAATTTTTACACGACCTCTGAAATACTTCATACAAAAACGTAACAAATTTTCAGAATTTTATTATCATTTGCGATTTGAGACTCAACATCCTTAAGTGCTCAACAATTACGGGGACGATATACTTGAAATTTTACACGGACTCGTAACACCTGTTCGCAAATATTCTCGACAAATTTCAGCAGATTGTTACTATTTCGCGATAGCTGAGCAAGCTCCTTGAGCAAATAAAGTCAAACACTGATAGATCGATGACTCGAAAGAGAGAATGCCACGATGACGGTGTAGAAAGAGACACGATTGTCGTGTCATTAATTATTTCGTACGTGACTCGATTGATGAAAAAACGTAGCCATCGATACGAGCCAGGATGATTCAAATTCTCAACCTAATTTCTAACAACTGGAAAATTTCAAAGTTCCGGCCATCGGCTTGTGATTCCAGATAAAGGTACATTGATCGCTTGATGCAGGATTGTGCGCTTTTATACCAAATACGAAAATAAACAAAATTAGCGAAGATTGTCAAATGAATAATATAACAGTAGATTCATTAAACTTATAATAATTCAGAACTCAATATTTCATCATTGAGTCAAAAGAGATCAATTTATTGATTTGAACTTTTCCATAGATTTTTTAATGACCGGATGTTTTTTTTTAAATAAAATTGAACATTTCCTGGGTTCAGGTTCTAGCGGATTCTGGAAAGAAAGAAAACTACACGGTGGGACCTAAAAATTGAATCGATATCGGGAAATAACAATTGAATTCCCTCGAAATTGGTATGTTATAGGAACCGTTGAATTTCGAGAGAATTCTGCCAAAGTGGCGCAAAACAAATTAGGATATTAACGAGATAATGCCGAATCGATTTGCTTCTTTTTCCGCCTCACAATCTCATACGAAAGTGTAGAAGAGGATTGTATTGGCCATTTCGTTCGAGTCATAGAACTTACCTCCGATTCTTTTTTCATCCCTCGCTCTTATCTTTCTTCTCCCACCCTCCCTCCCTCTCTCTCTCTCCCTCTCTCTCTCTCTCTCTCTCTCTCTCTCTCTCTCTCTCTCTCTCTCTCTCTCTCCTCTCTCTCTCTCTCTCTCTCTCTCTCTCTCTCTCTCTCTCTCTCTCTCTCTCTCTCTCTCTCTCTCTCTCTCTCTCTCTCTCTCTCTCTCTCTCTCTCTCTCTCTCTCCTCTCTCTCTCTCTCTCTCTCTCTCTCTCTCTCTCTCTCTCTCTCTCTCTCTCTCTCTCTCTCTCTCTCTCTCTCTCTCTCTCTCTCTCTCTCTCTCTCTCTCTCTCACTCCCTTACTCCCGCTATTTTCTACTACCACTGGCAACACTTGGAATCTGTTTCGTAACCACCGAATTCGGAAAAAGTTAACTTTTCAAGCGTGAAATCGAGCTAATCCCCGGGTAACTCTGAGAATCTCCGGTCCGGATTCAAGCCTTAAGCTCTTGCGTGCCACGTATACCATATACATAAATATACCAATGAGAGCCTTCCGTCGTGCGAATGCACTTTGAAATTAATCAAGAGGGACAGAGGGGGAGTGAGAGAGAAAAGGAGAGAGGGAGAGAGGGAGAGCACGTGAACTAAGAGACCGCAAAGACGAATGAGTTTCCCTGTTAAATCGTCCAGGCGAAACCCTTTGACCCTTTGACTTTTCAAGGGTGGCGTCAAATTTAATTTTATGTCCTTATTCGTTCTTAATTACCGACGTTTAAGTCATATTCGTGTTTATGTTTTTCGTGATTTCAAATGAAAAACATGTACGTTCTGTTCCTGCCCTAATTTACCGTAGCGAATGCTCGTTGTATGCTTTAAAGGCCGTCGTACCGCATTGTTACAAAAATAGGTTTGAGACAAATCCCTAAAGGCGGGTCACCACTGTGAAGGGCCGAAGAGATCGATTTTTTTATTTTCCCAAAATATATTATATTCAAGAATAAGTGAAAAAAAAATTCAGTTGAAATATTGAAAATTGACCAAGTTATAAGCAGTGAGAGCAGATAGGCAACGATTTACGGATACTAAAACATTCGACGGCGTTTTTTCTCGAAACGACTTTTCTCGACCTGGTTGGAATGATAACTCTAGCTATAATTATCTGATTTTCAATTTGAAAAAAAAAATCCGTAATTGCAGCCGCTATCGTTGTACGTGGCCATTTTTTTTAAGTTAGTATTTTTGAAGCCCTCGAACATGAGTAAAAATTTCACCGAAGTAACACTTTTGGTAAATATTCGGAAGCGTCACTCCCGCTAAAAAGAGGCTGTACATTTTAATTAACAATTCTTTCTGATTATAAAACCTTATATTAAGTTATATTTTAATGGCGCATAATGTTTTTAATGCATTAACATTTTTTTCACTTTAATTTTTCACTGATTCAATTCCATTCGGTACTTGTACTGGTTGAACAATAAGTCTTGCAGACGCGTGCATTTTATTTAAAAATTGTACTTTGAACTTTGTATTTTGAAACAACAGAATCTAATGTATTTTGGTAGAACAGAATATTTATTTTAGAAATCTTGAAAAAAAGTTCGAACGATCGACGAATAAAAATCTCTAAAAAAATATTTATTGACATTGTTTTTGTTGATGCGCTGCCATAATAATATTAAACACGATGTTTCTTAACTGTAAGAAACGACACAAAAAAAATCAGCTCGTTTCTGACAGGAGTGACACTTCCGAATATTAATCATTATTTTTTATACAGAGGTTTTATTATACTCCAATAACTTTGTGAATTTTCAATGTTCTCAAATAAAAATTTGCACGAAATAAGTTCAATGCATGCTCGACAACATATTTCTTTTCTAAATGCCGAATAAATAATCTAGTAGACAAAGAAAAATCTGCAAGAAACGACCGTCAGCCCATCGTACTTGGCATCTTCCCTCAATTATCGACGTTTTAAATTAAAGTGGCACTTATGGTTTTCGCAATTTTAAAGGAAAATTTTAAGCCATAACGCATCGTCGCAAAAGTAGGTTTCAGACGAATTTCCTAATACGTATGTGTGGCTTGTATGATATATTTTTGGCAACATTTAATTAAACAATCGAACTGCAATGATACGAAAATTGGAAGCCGAGCTACCGAATGCAGTGTCAAGAACAAATCACGAATTTGTAAATGTCTGTTTGCGAATGGTAATTTATTAGCGGCCTATTTATTTGTTCATACTGCTCGGCGAAAAGCGTACACCGCAGTAAAATTTAATTTTCGTATTGAGATAATTCGAGGAAAACGGTATCCGCAAAAATGTTCAAGTGCATATTTTTAATGGCGTGCATTTAAAAGGAAAATATGTCGAAACTATTATTTTCGGCACGATCTCAGAGATATATCAAGCGTTGGCGCAATTTCGCATTTTACGATATGCATAACTAGCTGTGCAGGTTATCCCCTTAGAGCTCCGAATTGCAGAAGTACCCCGCTGTATGCATACAAATATATTTCCGTCTATGTACGTGAGAGAAGGTGAGACGTTGGGTGGAATTATCCCCGTTTACTGTGGTACTTGAGCCAAGTTACGATCACCGTATGCATTATGGGTATATGGCGTACGTAACATGTGCTCCTAATCTCCCGGTATATCAAAGCAATAATGGAGACTGGGAAGTTGTCCCATTCCGAACGTAACGTTGCGTGTTGCTTCGCCAATATAGCTAGACAGAGTATTTTGAGAATGAGAGGCGAAGAGGCGGAGAGAAAGAGAAAGATGGAAAATAGAGAGTGAAAGAGAGACAGAGGAGCGAAGAAGAACGAAATGTACAACGCTACACTAAATCTGCCATCAAATCCTACCTAAAGCGTTTTGGCCTTCGGGAAAGGAAGCTCCGCGAGGTCCAAGCTCGATGTGCTTTGCCAGTCAGCGACCCTCTGGGAGCTTTTACTAGCCTTACCTGTTAACCTAGCTCATCCCCAACCCCAAACTCGTCCTCGACTAAAGCGTTCCCGGTAATGTTAGCGCCGGGATATACCAGCAGCATTGGTAACCCCGCCGGCAAAAGGAGAAGAAGCCTTCACTGATCGGGGGTTGGTGTCCTCTAATGACAATGGAATCTCTTCCTCGTTCTTCTCCCGCTTGAGAAAATCCCAGCTAGAAGCATCCGGCTAACTGTGAGACTCTATAAATCCACTGTCTTTCTCCCGTTCTCGCAGGCTTTTCCGCTTTCTCCATCTAATTCCACCCTTCAGCCTCGATCCATCAACGGCCTCTTCGCACCTGAGGAAACACTCGTTTGCTCCCCAATTCGCCCTGCCCTCATGCCTCAAGGTCAAGTTTTTTTCGCCTCAGGATACTTTCGTCAAATCGTTATCAGACGTGGGTGATTTTAGGGTGACGAGGAATTTATTAGTTGGAGTCGCTATGTGCGGAATTTCGAATCAAGAATTGCGCCTCGATGACGGTTCTTCTATTTCCAACTTGTTCATTTTTTGATGCGATTAAATCGATCGTCTGACACTGACGTCCAGAAGCATCGGAGATCACACAAATTCGTCATTTTCTCGCCAGGAGGATGCATGTTTCGGTTTAAAGGGCTACATCTCCTAGGTGGGTGCAAAATTGCATGTTACAAAAATATTTTTACTCGCTAGTATCTCCTTCTAGCTACATTACCTGAAAATTTTCGTTGGAATATTTATAAAATTGAATGAGCTATATCCCGTGAAAGAATTCAGTCAAGGCTTTGACTACGCCCCGATTATTTTTCCCTTACTCTGCAAGGGTCCTACATGGCACCCGACCAGGTTCCTTGGAGGCCGGTCACACTTTGTCGATGAGGACCTAAAGAGCCTAATGAATCAGGGCCCAACGGGTTGCCTCAACAGAACCCGATCGAAGCCATGAACAACCCTATTACTGCCCTATAATTATCAGCTTTATTAGTGGATACATATCAAGCGAGATTGGTCAGAAGTATCTCGAAAATGGAGAAGTGATTGTAAAAAAATTTGTTCTTAATCATTCCACATTTATTGGTAGGAGAGCGCCAGATAACGTTGTGCTTTTACGTAATGGATACGTCGCGGAGATTAACAAAATTTTCAGACGTAACGAGCCAGAAGAATGTTTGTACATTGAAGCAAAAGGGTGGTAAAAAAACAAATGTATTCATGTACCCAACAAAGTCATCTGAAGTTTACGAATGGCGAATTATCTCAAAAAATTCGGTGGAAGTTGTTTATCCCGTCACGAGCATTGAACGGAAATTAGTTCAATTAAAAATGTCGAAGCCACCAAACGATGCTGTACATAGCTATGTGCTGTCATTCCTGCACGCATGAATTATTTTAAAAAAAACTTTTTTTGTATTGCGAAATTTATTTTCCAAACATTCTGAATGTTCATAGAATACAAATTATTTATAGTAAAATTCCACGTATATGTTTATTTTAAGTGACCTAACCTAGTGTTTTATCGATACCTTAAACTTTAAATATATCACATCTATGGAAGTCAGTCGAAAAATTAGAAATTCTTAAAAATAACTTTGCCGATATATTGTATGCCCTGTAACAACCACTGCCCTGACGAATCCCGTCTGGGCCCTTTATCATTTTCTTTGCTACGACCTTTTTTGAATAAATTACCCAACCCTGTTATTTTCCTGTCGGGGCCTAGTCCGATTGGGTTGTGAAAAGGCCGAGTAGGGAATCCATATTTAAACCCTCATGGGCCCCAAATTTTTTTATGGCTGCCCTCCTAATTTCTTTCACGGGATCATCTAACAGTTGGCTAGGCGAGCGATAGCCACACCATGTTTCAAACTACGCGTTTTTCTCGAAACACTGCTTTCAAAAAATCGGTGGACACGATATCTCGAGAACCACTCTATGAATTGTTTCCAAACTTACAGGAGATACGATCAGAAATATTTAAAGGTCATTGACGATCCATTTTCATTTTTCAATAGATACGTAAAAATGACGACTTTTTTCATAGATTTCGTATGCTCGAGTTTCAGTTTGTCGCCACGTTGTCAAAAAAGGTGATTTAAAAACTCGACGATCGTCAACGACTCGTGTTTATCGGTAACTTAAATAACCCGTTTGGTATTCAGATTTCGGATGGACCGTTTGAGGTGGAGAGTGTCCACCGCCAAACGTCGCGGAAAAAATGTCATCATCTGCTGTTATCTTTCGTATTTTTTGATATTTTTTTTTCAAAGGCTTCCAATATATGAACCTTTGCGTTAAAATAAATGCGTTTCTTTTTTCGCCAACCATTTTCCAAAAAAAAAAATCGGAATTTGGCCATTTTTTCCAGGCCTCTAGGTAGATGTAGTCCCTTAATCACCGCAAATTCGAGCCATCGAGTGATGGATGCGACCGTTCGTAGATCCCGGCATGTCTAGCCCACCCTTCAACTTTGTATCTTCAACTTGCTCCTCTCTCCGGCATCCGCGATGGGTTCGATGGTGGCTGCTTCAACGACGAAGACGACGAACTGGATGGGTTTCGTCCTCCCTTCCTAATTACAACGCGCTTGGCTTCGGCTCACATACGTCTTTGCTCTCAAGTCACCCCTCGGTCGACTTAACTATTCCCGTGTCTTTCGCTCCCTGCTGAAACTCGCGTTATTAATCGGCAATTACTCGCGCTCGCTTCTAATCTAATTCAATCGAAACACGGGGCTGTGGAACAACCTCGTCGCGGATTCCTCCGTGAACAGGCATTGGATCGGAAGCTTTCGTAAGGCATCAACCTGTGCAGCGTATAACGTGTGAGAAGATCGAAAATTTCCGGAAGAACTTTGCCCGGAATTATAATCTCACGAAGATGGGTATTTTAGACGGTAATTTATTTTCGTGAGATGGAAAGAGGGGGGGTGGGGGGAGAGAGAGAGAGAGAGAATGGGATGAGTTCTCCGGTAGGGACGGTTTAGCCAAATAACCTGGGGAACGTTACGGAGGGTTGTCCCTTGGTACGCTGTAATTAGCGACCTATTAGGGCTTTAACCCTCTCTCCCCCTTCTGTACGAATAATGTTACGGTGATGCTTCGGTGCTGTTGCCGAGGAACACTTTGACCCGTTCGTTCATCCTTCTCCAGGTGGTCTCGAGTAGCCCGACTACGTATATATATATCTTGCTTTCCCCTTGGGCTGCTTAGTGGATTATCCCGAAAACATGTCCAAACACCAGGATAAGTCCAGCCACCAAAGACTGAAATGTCGGTTTAAGGGAAAGTTTTTTCACTCCATGTACAGTTTAACGAGTGCATCGTACTCTATTTAATCCACCTTTCATTGGATCGAGTAATGGAACTACAACAGATGCTGGAATAATTAATAAAGCTAACAGTGTGGATCGCCGTATTCATCGATCCTTGAAATAGTACAGGAGGGAAACGTTTTGGAGAAGAATGTTTGATTTTGACACGGTCATCGTTGTGCAAGAGCCAACAGTTTGGCTGAGCCCCAATCGAATCCTTCCTCTCGCTCTCTGTCTTTGTTTGGAAGTTGTCGTCAATGCAAAGCCTCCAGGACCATCAGGGTGTCAGAGAACCGTCACGAAGGGGTGTCTCCCTTCAAATCGGACATCAACCTCAGACATTCTCTCCAGGTCTGCCTCCAATCGCGAACCGTGCGCATAGACCCATTTTGCTTCGGGCGGTGGCTCGTAACCTCGCTGATTGGTAGTGGCAATTAACGTCCTGTTCCGTATCCAACCCTGGACGTCTATCGCCATATCCTCTCACCATCACCGCTAAGCTGGCCAGACGTAGCTTCTCTAGCACTCTGGAAGTGGCTGTCCGTAGATCATTGTTGCGCACGGTTCTGGTCCTAAATTGGTGATGGGTTCAGGTGTTATATCCTATAATTCACTTTGTCCTACTGTCCGGTCCTCTGGCCCATGATGTTAATCTCAGAAGTGTCTTGGATTCAAGTGCTCTCAGGCTCACCCACTGGACTTCGGAGTTGCAAGTCTGATGAGTTGGAAGTTCGACCTTAATATACCTTTTGTTCACAAGGCAATACAGATACGAGATAATATGATAAGAGAATGTTCCAGATGAGTTAAAAGCGTTTCCAATGCACGGGATTTGATCTTGTATGATCCTCTATATACTATCTGGACCTATAAATGGTGGTTACATTTCCTATAAATTGACATAGGCTGCAGAGCCAGGATGAATGGTGTCCTGCACCTAGATTCAACTTTGTACCAGTCAACCTTCGGGATCACAAACTATCACCATGACGTGAAGGCTGTCTTGTTATGGATTACCGTCTACAATGATCGCACTTGACGCGCAGGAATTAGCCGTTTCTGTATTTGATCGTCGTCAGGCTTACCCGCACAGCTCGAAAAACCTGGACATCACTTTGGCCAGAAATCCTTAGGTGGCCTGCCTAGGAGCTCTAGTTGCATGAATATATGTATGCACATGCACCTATCGGATAACGAGAATCGGTACTAAGCTCTTCAAACTTCCAACGCGGCTACTGGCAGCACTGGTCATATCGACCGCGCAAATGAAGCTTTTCAAACACTGCCTAGCTACATCTGACTTTGGGTGAACGATTTATCATTAAGGACTCTATGTATTCACTAATGCTGTGAATATCTTAAGTTGCCTATTTCCTGTATTCGGGGCAGGACAAGCGACGACGAAGACATTTTTTTAATGAATATCATCTTCTAGTATGTGGATGACGTAAAGAGGTGTAGTTTTCTTCAATTCGGGAAAGGTTGGAACTGCTTCCGGTACTGTACATCTTGAGATCGCAAATAAAATCACCAGCTCTTGCCACACCTCTGTGGCACATAAGTGATAATTCATCGGGATCACACTGCCAGAGAGTTACGTCGATCTTGTGGATCCCCAAGTTTCGAACAAACTCAAATATTGTAAAGTTTACTATAGAATATGATAAAACTGTATGACAAGTAGTCCAGCTCGTATCGAAGAGCACGATGCTCGGGGGCCGGAGAATCATTCGATTCTTCGGTTGATTAATCCTCCCTGTGGGCATTCGCCGTTGCAAACGAGGAGTCGTCCGGGCATTCAATTTTGTGAGATCGAGGGTTAGAGTCTCATCCGTGCCAGGATGCGTATAGAAGAGAGAACCACGTCATCCTGCCTTTCATGTCCCAAGGGTGTCGCTAACGAGGAGGCCTCGGCGTTCTCATTCTGGCACGTTACACACACACACACACACACACAGGCACGTGTAATCTAAACTCACACACGCAAAGCGCGGTTACAGACACAATCACCTGACCCACTGACATTCCAGAGGCATTTGGGGACGATGGGTTTGAGGGTTTGGGGCTTTATAACCCAACGAGACAAACAGTAGGGGCCTTGTACTCGTAATGTAGACAGTACTTAAACTAGAGTAGAGCGATGTGCTCGCCAGTATCCATAGCATGAACGTGTAGATGAGTGATGTCGATTCTCTCTGGGTATCCCACCCTTATAAAGACGCGAGAATATCGAATGTGTTAGCGATACGCTAACGATCGAGCCCCATCACCCTCTTCACACCGAAAGGCACCCTCAGAACCACCCTATTCGGTACCAACTTGGCTCCGCCGAGGGATAACCAATCGGGGATCCAGTGGATGGATGATAACGCTTGGACCAGTGGCGTAGATCCGTTGGTGTATGATGATCCCGGTGCTCTCGCGCTACAGATTCGTTTTTGCCCTATCAGGCTTGATGGGACCCTGGTGGCAAGATAACTTGAATATGCGAAAAGCTTTCTGCCTGGCGAGGACTTTATAGGTTGGGCTATCTTATCGGCTGAACCGTGTCCACTTCTACCATCGAGCATGTTTCATTTTATCACCGTATGTCATGTGGATGTTGAAACTAATGGCTGAATTCAGCCCCGGTAACAGCTCCGTACGAATCTAGCAAAACTTTCCTGATGGCACGAATCTGCAGGCAAATGACGATAAGGCGACAGGTGACGACGTGAAAGAAGTCCGCGAGGCCACTGATTGATGGAACGTCGCGCGGTTTGTAATTACAGTTCCCGTGGGACCATCCGTGCCGACGGGAGAAGAGACGGGGTGGGACGGATGTTTGATATTGCGAGCCTCAGCTTTATGGCTCACCCTCGTCGCCCATCTCTTTGTGACTGTACGGCGGGTTGTGCAGAAAGACTCGAAATTCTCGCAATCTAATGCGTGCCTTTCCACGACGTTTGTCAGAAGCTTGCGTACCCTTGTACGCTTTAATGGGTGTCGATAATGGGGCAGTTCTTTTTGATGGTTCCCATATCTTCGGCACTAAAACCTCTCAGAGGTCCATTACTTTGGGAAATAATTGTATTTTGACTTTAACAGCTGTTCGCAAAGCAGCATTCTTCTAAGAAAGCTTGTGTATTAATAAGAGACAGCCGTTCAGAAATGAATGGCTAGGCGGTGCAATATGCAATTGAACAGTTAGACCAAAGAGTGGATAAACACAGCTATGCCATATCACGTAACTTCTACGTTGCTTAAGGGGGAAGATACCTTCAAGCGAGACATTTTTTTTGTAATTTTCATGATTTTATTTGAAAAGGAAAAATTTATTTACCATTTCTGAGACTTAGCGGACGCTTTATTACTTCTTCTGGCTGTTAGATGTATTTTTTTTCATTAATTTTTGAAAATGGTGGAAGCATGGCACGGTATTCTAAACTCGATTATCAAAACGAGCGTGACGTTCAGCTAATAAACTAATCGCCCGATTCTGATGAAATTTGGTATAAATCTTTCTAAGCTTACTGTCTAAAACATAATTCTAAATGTTTTTGCAAATTGACGAAGAAAGTATTTTTCTTCTTGAAAAATGTAGTCATTATTTTTTCGAAAAATTCAATCTTTTTGTTTCATAGTGTACCATTTAATCGATTCTCTACATTTCTCACTTTTCCTTGGTTCAAATTCTGCGTCTGAGTGCCAATGAAAGAAACATCTCCGTTGGTTTTCTTTCCGATTAATCCTGCCGACGCTACATGTTACGCCGTCTGACAACATTCGCCTCAACCCATTTGGAAGGCCAGTCATACCGCCACTATTTTGAAGATTAACAAAAAAATACCATGTAGTAGTCAAAAATAGTAACAAAGCATACCCTAGGTCTCGAAGAGAAGTTCGACCTAGAGCAAAGAGAATCGTTCTTTTAAAAAAATCATGAAAACCAGCAATTTTTCCTCGGGCAAATCTCCCTTAATCCAATCACCCGATTCCTATTATTGACTGAAGCACTGTACATACAGATGACGTAAAAACACTTCGGGGGATATACAATAGTCCTGACAGATCTGACCTTTGTTGTCCCTCCGGGCTAAAGGACACGCGCATGTGTTCAGGGATGGTGCAATAACGAGGATGGATTGAGACGCGAGTGGGGTAGCGTTAAATCGTCTGAAAAGATAGGACGATCATTCTACATCGTACCACAACCCTCGCAGAAGGTTCAAATTTTATGACGCGCCTTGGCAACCGATCCCTACTTCTATCGTTACGTCTTTTTTCCTCTTCTTATCTTCGGAGAGGACGGAATTGATAGGTAGGGGTGCACCCATGAAAAAGGGGAGAAAGGGAAGGTGATTCTAGTGGTAAAGGCCCGGTTACCGATTAACAAAAATATGTCATGGCATCGTTTGAAGACCTCTGTGTTGGCTGCGAGTACAATCGCACGTGAAGGGTAGTATTTGAAACCATTTTCCCAAACACACGCTTCCACAAATTCCGTACGTTTGAAGGAATATTTAAAACAATGAAGGTTATCAGAATCGTTTATGACAAGTGAAAAACCGGGGTCGATTAATCCCAAATTTCAGAAATGACCATTTTTTGTTCAATTACGAATGACGATGACTGAATTATATGGTAAAATGAGGTCTGGCGTGCTCGTTTCCGTGAGTAATGTAGAATTAAACGGCCGGCCAAATGCTCCGAACACACCGTTAGTAAACACGTATACGAATTTCTCCATATATAAATATTTCTCATTCACCCACAACCCCTTATCATTTGTCCATGCTTCCGCGTCCCTTTCGTTATGATTACGCGCACACGTACGAGTTGCTGGGGGTGACCGCAAGCTCAAGGGATAGCTATACCATTCGCATAATCGTCGAGATCGCCCGTTCCATGTCAGTAAATAATAATTACTGTACACGAGTTGTACGAGTTTAATATTATCATCAGCATGGGGTCTAAACTCTCTGTCTCGTATTACCCGTGTCTACAAACAACACGTGTACAACTGGCGAACGTACGAACGGTATAATTCCGACGATGGTGAATGCGCGAGCGTAAAAAGGGGTCTTTACTCCATTCCCCTACCGTTCTTCAGTCATTCTACCCCCGTAACCATGACATTACACTACAATTTTCTCGCCCCCTACTCGACATGCCCCTGTGCCGCTATTCTCTCCCATGAATTTCGATAAAGATCTTGGTTTTCATAATTCATAAAGCTCGATCGAAAAACTACGAGTTGAAAAATAGATGAATCCGGGAAGTTTGAACATGAGCGAGTACATTTGGGACATTCTTTCGTGCTGTATATAATAATGACAGGTGGAAGATCGAGGTTACTCCGCCCATAATGCACCCTTGGATTCTTCTTACCGTCTGTGTGCTTTCGATCGATCCGAAAATTGCTACGCCTAGAAAGATAGTCTTCTGATATGCATACGACGAAATTTAATTTTTTTTTCGGCCACCCCTTGTAATTGATTATTCATGGCGATCATCGAGCAATCAGCTAACGCACCACGCCATTTTCAGGATACGTCACGTACAGTGGACGAAACAAGGCTCGATAATGATCTCGAAAGTGTCGACTACGTCCCAAAACTTTCCGACGTGTACCAGTGAAACGAAAGTAAAAGGAAGATAGCTTTGGGGAAGAATTTCATTTAGATCGAATCAGTTGATGACAGTTCCGGGTAACGTTTTGTTTTTTCTGATCGCTCTATGTGTATTCATATTTATATGCTGATGCACGGATATAGGTGGATGTAGAGCTGAGTTCACCACAGAATTACAAATTACCAAGTCCCTCGTTCGCAACCCTCGAATCCACCCTCCTTTCATCTTCCGTCTGTAGATAATGAGAGTCAACTAGTTATAAAGTTGGCGTGTCGTGGGGACGCCACGACGCGTCTTGCCGCGGTCTCTTCACTCTCCTATGGAGCTTTTCTTACTTCCAACAGTTTGCGGTATACACACCGTTGCCGTTGCAAATCCACGGCGCAGAGCTTCCAATACTTCCACCAAGCTGTACAGAGATGAACGGGCTTTAACTCGGAACCAGAGCAGAAGAGCAGAAGTGAGAGAGGGAGGGGGGAAGGGGAGAAAGGGCATGTTCTGTAGATGGATGCTAAGCGCTAATTAAATCAGTGGTATCTCTCCAGTGACTCTGGTAAAGCTCGGTGAGGTCGCTTGTTGTCGGCCTCTCTGAGCAGCGGTTTCCTATTAAAGTAACTTCTATCCTTCTCCCTCTTATCGCTGAGTCACTTTCCGAGGTCACACCCGCTCCAACGCCATCCTCGCACATTCCGTTCAAGTCCTATCACACTTCTCGATGCGTTAAGTATTCTTGATTCAGCAGCCATCTTCGCCCACATCTCCTTTTCCTGTTTCGGTAATGTTCTTTTCCGCTATTGAGGCTGACTTATGTTCAATCAGCTGATGACAATCGCCGTCATTTTATTAGTCCCCGAGCTAGAAGGATGCCGCGCAATCCATTTGCAAATGACATTCCCTCCAAGTGTGTTTCAAACGGATCATTGCTTCCATTGTTTGGGTTTGCTTATTGCACGTCTGAGTTTTGCAGACCCATATGTAAATCTGCATGTAAACATGCAGATGATTTTCGAAAACGAATGATCGTGCGGACTATTTGCGCGAGGCAATTTTCAAATATATTCCTATCGCTTAATCCACTATTTGCACCTCCCTGATACGCTCTTTTTCCGCAAGTATGCAGCCTTCAGGTTGGCGAGTACGAGACCGGAATCTTGTGTTTCTATTAACTCGCATAGGCAATCGCGGGTGGTGTAGACGGGGCGTGAGGTTGCGAGAATGGTGGAAGGAGGATGGAAATGCCATCTAACTACGACTCGGCGCTGCTGGCAGTAACTTAATAGCATGAGGGTTAGTTAGCACCGGTACGTGTGTTCCAGACGATAATTAGACACGTACGAAGCAAGGCGCAAGCCTGCAGCGTCTCGCGCAGGCTTGGCAGCGCGCTTGCGAGCGGTGCTCCTTCGTTTCAACACCTGTCGGACCTATTCGCGTAGGGCTTAACGGTGACGAAAGAAGGTCGAAGCTGGTGATTCGGTTGCTGTAAAACCACGGCTGTTTTGCAGACGGAGGAAACCGCCGCGACGAGCAGGTATGGTCTATGCAAAAAAAAGGTTGGACACTCGTGCAACCGTAGTTTTTTTCTGCAGATGTCTATGAGAAATCGATTTCACAGTGCTGAGCCTCAATGCATGAGAGAAGGAAAGAACAAGCGAAGCTTGCGTTCCGGTGGGGTATTGGGGTTATGCCAACGGTACATTCAGCAGTTGGCGGTTGGGGAGCCGGTTGTACCTGGCTCGACGGTAATGCATCTAATTTTCAATCGGTATCATGCAAATCGATATCCGTTTCATATTCAATGAGGCGATTAACGTACAGCTCGTTCTCTCGTGCCATCGTAGTCGTGCTCGTGGACTGGTTGGGTTGCCAGGTGAGTTTAGGGGCTGGCTGTTGGTCAGCAACATACAGACACACGCACACAGATCCAAGGACAACCGAGCCAAAGTGGTCGAAGCTCTAAGGCCCCCGGAGGTTCGTCGAGGATAAGGGAGCTCCGGTAACTGCGCATCGCGAGGCAAATAGACAAAAGGGGGTTGGAGCGTGCGTCGATATATGTAGCCCGACTCGTCTACAGCAATGTCCCGTATATTCTACCTGTACCAATCCGATGCCAGTCTTATATACACTGTACAGTCATGCCGTTTTCCATTGAAATATTAATCGCAAGCGCGATAGGACGTTACTGCGAATCACGCTGATGGTTCGACGATCCCTGAAATCTCACATCACCCATTGGAAACGCTGGGTCACGTGGTATGGATCGCGTGTCCTTTGTACTACACTGCTAAAAGGTTCCAACCAATCCTCCAATAATGAATCGTTCAATTATCCTCGATACGTCTCGGACACACGTAATCTCTCCTTCTCTCTCTTTCCCTCGTAATTAACGAGGAGAGAGAAAGGCGCAACTCCGCGGGTTAACGGAGTGGGGAGGGTTAAGAGGCTGCCAACGAGAAAAGTCAGGGCGAGTCTGGAGCGTGCTGAAGGCGTCGTGACGAACTCTGAGATGGAGAAAAATGAACTGCCTCTGAGATATCGCAATCGATAATTGGCCGATAGCCAGCCAATCTCGCCCTACCAAGTCTCTCTCTCTCTCTCTCTCTCTCTCTCTCTCTCTCTGGCACTGCCTTTCTTGTCTCTCCCGCTTTCTCTACAATCTGCCAAGACAAGAAAGCACCTCAATTTTCTTTCGTGACTCGGGGCCAAGGAAATGAGAGTTCGATGTCAACGTAACAATGGCGCGGGGCGGTGGCCGGGGGGGGGGGGAGGAGAACACACATTGGAAAGGGAGTGAGGAATACAAGGATGTGCAAGCTCTTAATAAAGCTCGATGCTCGGAACGACTGGCAAAGAAGTTCTGGCCGGGAACAAGGTCTCTAAGATCGCAATTTTTCAGATTTACGAAGAAAAAAATGGTTGTGACAGCAAAACTTCATTAGACCATAACATCGATTCAACAATAAATGAATGTTTTGAGGTTCGGTCCGCGTGAAGTATCTGCGAAATTGTCATGGGATCGGTTTATGGATAAATTGTTTATGCGACTTTGATTATTTATACGGTTCATGCGAATAATGGCAGCAATGTTCGAGGCCATCAATAAAAGTATCGTTGGTTCGGTTTTTCGAACATATTTGTACGCGATAAATATTTTTTTCAATGCGAGATCGAATGCACGGATTCATGTCCATTGTGTAACAATAAAACACCCCAGATAGCCCGGTCGTATTCGCGACATTCAATAGTGCAACCGACACCATCCATTTGCTCCGGCTTCCTGGCTTTGTCGCGTCATTATCATCAGTTTTTACGGTTCATTGCAGTTTATCGCAGGCACTTTTTTGACAATCGAAAGTAAAACAATGGATGGCCTGGAAAATGTATTCAATGGTCTCGTACCGTCGGGCGATGAAAAGTATTGCTGTTTCTTTCGGCGATGATTCGACCGTTCTTGAACACATTTGGATTTTGAATTTGTGAACGAAATTTAATTTTTTTACAATCATCTTTATGTTTAACAATATTACTCTATTCATACATACTATTCTGTTATTAAGTTCAATAATATATTATTTCATTGTCTATGGGAAAGCATGAAAATTATCTTCGAATAAAATTCTTTTGTTTTTCATATCGATGAATTCGTTCCAAAAATAAATGAAATGCTTCCATACTCTGATGGCTACGCGAGTAATGGTATTTGACTTGGATTCGGAACGAATTAGGGAATTAATTGTCCAACAAAGTTGTCACGCGAACTCTCTTCTCTCCATTTCTATTTCTGCTTCCTTTGTGTCTCTCTATTTATTCATCTCCCTTCTCTCTCTCTCGCTCGTCTTTCCCTCTTTGGTTTCCAGCAGTTTCATTAATTTGGCCGCTTTGGCAATCGGCTTACAATCATCAGTGCCTAATAAATTGCCACTGAAAGTCATTTGCCCGCAGCATTTCAATACGGCAACAGCTACGACAACAAATCAAACTTCTCTGCGTGTGAAGCTTTTTGGTTATCATCCACTGATTATTGATAGGCAATCTAATAAATCAATATAAAAAAGTATTACCTATGACTTTCGCACAAAAATAGTTTGCAAAGGTGATAGGAGAAAAATGCAAATTTATATGCTTTTCGGGAAGCATAACTCTGATGGATGTTTATCTAAATTTTCCTATTTTTGTACCTATTGTTTCCTATTTTGCACTAACTCTGATGGATGTTTATATAAATTTTCTTATTTTTGTACACATCAGGTATTTATCGTCTCTCGACAAACACTAAGGATCAGTTTTTAGCGTTTAAGAAGGTTTACTTTCGCATTATCTTAATTATTATTTTTTCTTCCTTTGCCGGCGTCGTGCACGTATCGTGGCCGAAGAGAGAGGCATATCCGTTAGAAAACAGCTTTGACTACTGACTGTACGACGAGTGAGTGCCCAATTTCGGGATTACTGGTAACGGGTGAAACCTCAAAGACGAGGGCGCGTGAGTGAGAAAGAGGGTGAGAAGGGGTGGGAGGAGGAATTTATCGGGTCAATTCGCATAATTAATCGAGGCAATTAGTGCCTCGAATTTCAGATTATCTCTCTCTCTCTTTCTCTCTATCTCTCTCTCTCTTTCTCGCCGTCTCTCCAATTTCCGAACATTCCTCATGTCCCGCCTCTCTTCAGCATGTATTCACTCAGGCTTTCTAATAATTTCAAAACAATACTGCAGTATGGATCGCACCAAGATTTCTATCAGGAAAGGTCTTCGAAAGCCTTAAATGCAGTATAAACGTATTAAGATGTAGCCTTGGATTTAATATTAATTTAACAATTGAATATTAATTCAATAATTGACATTAATCCAACAATTGAATGTTAATTCAATCTATTCAGACAATAAGTTGATAAGACAATCAATTGAATATTAATTCAACAAGTGAATATTTAAGTGATTCATCGAGGGTAATTTTATGAATAAATCGGGAAATGACGGTGGATGAATAATATTTTTCAAACGAAGATTTTAAAAGTCTAAAAGAAACTCAGAGGATGCGCCGGCACACTTTTAATTTAATTGAAAAATTCGATTCAGCGTAACGACGAAGAAATCACCACTGTCTCGAACTACCCTCTAACAAGAAACATCACTGAAGTGTCCGTCGAAAACTATTAGTCACATATTTTTTCTTATCTGCGGGAAAACGATTTTAAGGGCAGAAATCACGTCTCAAATAAAGGCGTATCCAGGGGTGATTCTATGGCGGTGAACATTACATCGTACGAATTCAATTTTCGAAAATTCGTCTTAATTTTTCTATTCCTTCATCTTTTTGTTATCTGAACTCTTTTCCTTCAGGTTAAGTTTGTGGATCCCTGAACAGGATGTTCAAAAATATTTCAATGATTTTTATAGCCTAGAGCTCGTGGAAAAAATTAGACAGAACGAAAAAAAAAAAAAATTCCTTGCATCCCAACAATGAAAATGTCAATACCATATGATTTTCTAGTCTAACCCACAAGCTGTCCACCGTTCTGAATGTAAGAAAAACCAACATTCTTCTAACGCAAAGCGATGAAAAACCCGTTGTAAAAGTATGAAAAAATATTCAACTAAGGGGTGACACGCTTTTCGTTGAGGGGTGGTTTCCACCCTTAGACCCGTTTTTCCGCCGATAAAAAAAATATGTGTCTAATGGTTTTTGATTCTCCATCACGTACATAAGTTTTAACAAAATCAATGGCGGACACTTGAGTGATGTTCGTTGAATGACCTCCCCGTGTTGGTTCACCCAGATATATCCGCAATAATGTATACCCCGTCAACTCGACGATGACTTGAAGAAGTTCCGAGAGTATTATTTTACGAGAACTCTGTTATTTCTGCCGACCATGCTGTTTCCCGTCGTGTTGTAGCTGAACGCATCGTCGATTCCACCCCCTCGGCTTCATGCGAATGCACGAAAACGTTGCTCACGTCCAAGATATAAATAGAAGGGATGTGGGTGAAGTTTGCAAGGTGCTTCGGATAAATTCCATGGGATCGAGTGAAACTACCCCCCGGGGACGTCATCGAACCCGAAGAGTAATGACGATATTCGTAAGTTGAGCACGAATTCGCGTTGTTTTAATGGCTACTGCTCGTATCCACCCCTCGTGGGACAAAGGACGAGGAGGAACTTCCGGCTTCGAGCTTCTCAATAGCCAGATCGAGACACGTCGATTCGTTCAACACCAGAAGGGCTTCAGACCTTGTGGCAGAATTAAATCGATATGCCGTTTCAGTCGTTCCAATTTTCTGTGGCTTTGGCTCTCTTTTTCTCTCTTCCTTTCTATGGGTCAAGCTTCGCACCGGATAATGTTTCAGGGGACTGCATTCCCGGAACTTTATCATCGGGGCTGCCGATCGTAAAACGACATTATGAATTACGAGCCTGTGGAATTAAGGGTTTCGTCCCGTATCCCTCTATACATCTCGTGGTCCTTTTCCAACTGGCAGCATGCAGCCCCTCACGTTTCTCCTTTATTCGGGTCAGCTGGAATATCTCAGTTTTGTCATTTCTCTGTCTGTCTCTCTGTCTCTCTCTCTCTCTCTCTCTCTCTCTCTCTCTCTCTCTCTCTCTCTCTCTCTCTCTCTCTCTCTCTCTCTCCCTCTCTCTCTCTCTCGCTTTTCCACTCTCTCTCCTCTAGCAAGGTACATCTCAAGTCGGACCCTTTTCCACTTATTGAATGCAAAAAATCAATCACCATTGTCTTCCATGCCACGAAAGCTTCCAGCCCGAGATTGTAATGCAATTTCTCGGAGATATAAAAATCATGTTTTAAGGTTTACATCGTTTGAATGCAATGAATTATGTTTTCTCTAAATTTCCAAAACTTCTGTTGACAGATCCAAGCAATTAAAATCACGCGACCATTTTTTACGCTCCTTGTTTAGCGATCTACAGCCTAAGTCTACAAAGTGTTATTTTTTATACTAATGAAAATAAGTAAGTAAAAAAATCGTTGCGTTTCCAACGATGCAAACTTCAAGCCCATTGAAAATCCCAAGCAAACGCGGAGGGCGGCATTATTTTACAAGACAATTAAAAAAAGATAATTTTTAGGACAAGTGACTTATCCGAAAAGTGGGCCTAAAATTATTTTTTTTGCTATTTTCTTATTTATTGGGTTACAAATGATGATATTTGGTGTGGGGAAGCTGAAATTCATCCCCCCCCCGCCCCCCAATAAAAATGTATGGGGTTTTGAAGTTCGCGAAAGGACGTTTTTATAGGGCATTTTTTTAAACATTTCGACGCCTATAGTGTGTTTGTTTGGGTTTTTGAAAAATTCTAAATAATTTTCAACGACTTTTTGCTCGTAAGAAATGTGTTATTGAAAAATTTCAGCTTCCCTCAACTGAATATCATAATTTATAACCCAATACACGAGAAAAAAGAAAAAAAAATCGACTCATTTTTGGAAAACTCACATATCTAAAGAATTACCAAAAAAACATTGAACATCTGTGATCATGGAAAGGCGAATGATCAAACCCTGCAAAAAATATATTTATGCTCGAGGAGTCACAGTACGAAAACGCAATTTCCGCCAAGCAGCTGAGTGATCGCACTGGTCGTCGAAGCTCGGATAACCTGAACAACCCAAAAGCGTCAGTCTAAAAGCAAAAAAAAGCATCAGTGGTTTTCAAGCCCAAACCCACCCTCGAAGCGCATTGCCAAGCGCAATCCACGTTCGCAACTAAATTTACATAAGCAAACAAACAAAAACGAAGACCTTGCAGGCTTGTGCAGTTCGTGTATCTTTTTTACCACTCGATAGAGGGAAAAATAAAATTCCCAATTCGATTGAGTCGAGTGATGGAATCGTGAAGTGGTATGATTCGGAATTAGAGGGGCTGAACAGAACGGCAAAGACTTTTCATCCACATGACTATTCAACAGTTCCTCCGACGCTTCTCTGCGAAAGCTTCGACATTTTTATTTCTTTTTTTTGTAATCTTTTTTTTCATCCATCTATTGCATTAGCAAGTCGAGTTATCGTTGCGAATCAAGTATACCCTCGTGGCTGGTACAGTCGTCGAGGTCCCAATGGTATAGGAGGGACAGTATGGAGAACGTGAACGTTGTTCAAATGTATATGTACATGTACCCCCCCACCCACACCCATACACGTTTGAACAACGTTCACGTTCTATTGCATATATATAGAGGAAGGGTTTAGTTCAGGTCCTGGGAGGCCGAAACGTGAACGGTTACGCGCGTGCATGCAGTAAGCGCGTGGTGTTTAACATGCAAATTGGAGAAACGGGGGATTGGCCAGGCCAGGGAGACAGGCTACAACAGCAACAGTGTGTTCTATGGGATACACGTCCGGTCAGTTCTGTCGTACGCCATATACGGATATGCGTATACATATGTATGGGGAATTGCGTTTGGAATGGGCCCCCTAGTTGAGTTGTGCTTTCTCGTGGACGGAAGCTACCGTTGTGCAAAAAAAATCTACAGATATTCCACAAAGTGCAACTATTTCATGGCATTGGAAATGTAATCGGACTTTTCGGCTGATAAAAAACCGGTACAGGTAAATAATATAAGTCGATTTTTATTATTAAAAAAAAAATTTATACAGTGAGGTAATACCATTTTTAAATTAATAACGAGATTAGAATTGGATGGGGGGCATTTTTCAACCGATCACAGGCATTCAGCATGTCGCAGCTCCCCCCACTCTACTACAACACAATGGCAGTGGAGTGGGGGTAGCGTTAGTTTCGTGTGACATCGATCCAACTCAGGCTCCTATACCCAAACAAACTCACAAACATATACAGTTCAACTCTTCGACTGCACACTTCCGCCATGAACCTCCGACTGCATGTGGGGGTCAATCTGACCCCAGACGTTTTTCAGATCGTTGTATTTCGGTAAATATGCATTTTTAATTTTTCTTGTACATATGTTTTTTGTAGTCAATGGTCCTTATTTTATCGCCCAAAATTGATCTTTTAAGAAAAACAAAAATTCAGTGCCCAAACATTCGTTCGAAGTGGGAGATGCGTTGAAAAATACGTACTTGCACGAAAAAGATCATTTTTTTTCAAAATATAAAGGAATGTCCTTTGAGGTTCTTAAAGAAGAAGGTTTGTAGATACGAAAAAAGACAGTATCGACCATCTTTCCAAAAAGTATATTTATTCAAAGGAGTGAATTTGAGCATTTTCGGGATAGTGAATATATATATATATATATTTATATTTTCCGTATTTTTTTACTTCAATGACTTATTGTCATTCACATTTACCGCAATCGACGCATAAGTACATGCGGTGCTCGTTGAACATAGCTTTCCTGCATACCGGACACTTGCTATTAGTTTTATGACCGGTATTCTAAATACATAATTTACTATAGTAGCGCAAAATAAAAAATATCTATGAGCACTTTCTGTCGTAACTCACTTACGTGTAGTGATAAAACACAAAATTTCACAAAAATAAATGTTTTCTCTTTGACCGCACTACTGCATAACCGGGGTCGATTCGACCCCAGGACCTTTTTCGACAGCTGTACACGGTTAAAAGCATTTTCAATGCTAAAAACGAGAAATAAGAGCGAAAGAACGGTCAAAAGGTGGCGTGCATAGATAGTCGCTGCATTGGCTTTGGAAAATTCTTGTTTGTTCCTTTTTTTAATACGATTTATAACATTTTCGATCCTATAGTCGTTTATTATGATGTTTGGATTTGTCTCGATGAAAAGCAATGAACACTAATACTTTTAAATAAATCAATTTTTTTTGTCGAATTCGTCTGTGAAAATCCCTCAAATATTTCTACGTTTTCTTATTAGAAATTTGCGACCTCGATTGCAAAAAAGGCTTTGGATAATGATAAAAATAAATAAAAAAAATATCGTTGCATTCCAACGATGGAAACTTCAACGTCGAATTCTCGTTATCAAATATTCTATCTTCTGTTATGATGAGTATGATTTTTTTTGTAATTCCGAAAAAAATTGAGACGTCTCGACATCGAAACGACTTGGCAATGCCAAGGAACAGTGAATGATACGAGATCGAGCGAAATCATGAATGGGAGAATGGAGGCTCTTTGAAATACGCTAATTAGGGATGAAACTGCCCGTATGCGTGCGTCAAGGTATTCACGCGTGCATTGTATATACGCGTGTGTGTGGGGGGCGGGGGTGGGGCTCGAAAGGAGAAACGCATGATATTTCCAAGTCAGACGAGGAAGTCGAGGGGGTGTATGACGAAGGATTATATTCCGGATTAGAGAGAGATATATATTCCGAGCATCGTGATGGTTAAGCTTTTGGAGGATATGACCTGGGTCCCCCTTGTCCACTGCCCGCGCTTCCCTGAATTATTCTATGTCCCTGGTGGCGATTTCGCAACTATTCCCCTGTCTTACGCGTAATTTAATCTGGATTGCAAATCTCGATCTCCGGCGTCCATCAAATATATAGATATACGGAAAGTGATGTACACACACATACATAGACAGACTCACGCACATATAAATATATATATAATTCATGTTATTCATCTATGTACATGGAGTAATGAAGATATTCAACGATTGTTGAAAATTGGATCGAAACGTTGCCCAATCACTGATCATTTTTTCGGAGAACCATTTCAACGTTAAGGAGGTACAATCATTAATACGAATCCAACTTTCGGATTTGAAATTTTTATATGATTTTGACGAATACTTTATGCGCCTATTGCCAAAATTTCGGCTATTTTGACCGTTCAGTTTTTTCGCAATAAAACTGCAAAGTCGAGCACTTTGAGTTACCGAAGCATGTCTTTTTAGGAGACGGTCAACCGGAAGTGCGGTGATCGTGGTTTTTTTGCTCGCGTATCCAACTAAACACGTTGGAAAACGGAAATTCGATAGATTGGATATAATCGATATTGTAAAAAATAAGAAAATCAATCTTCACCGTGTTGTTGAAGCACTACATTACAAGAAAGTATCAATTTCCGGTTGGAAATGGTCAGAACGACGAAATAGCACCCACAGACTTAGCAACGTCACGAGTGATAGCTGATGCGTTTGACGAACATAACGCAGCTTTGTTTTGAAAATAATTTGAATAGAAGCCGCCACAAAATATGCAAACAACAATTTATAGAGTTTTTTCATTTATCACGTATCAATAATATGTATTATTATATTCTGCCTATCGTTTTAATTCCGCTCAGGTAATACCATGAATTTTATTACGTTAATATTATTACGAAGATTACTACCTAGTCGTTGACAAGCTAATTTTTCAGTTTTTATTTGTTCACGTGCAATAAATTCATCATGTACCACCACATTCAACACACTATAATCGATAATACGAATAATCAACATAAGTAAACATCAATCAGAGCTGCTGTGGGTAAAATAAATTTAGACTCTTTTTCGACCCCCCGGAAGTGATCGTACCTCATGGGGGGAGATAACTTTGGGCGAGGAAATAATGTGCTGATTTTCATGATTTTTTAAAAAACGAAAGATTTCTTCACCATGTTCGAGACTTAGCGTGTGTTTTATTACTAATTTTGGCTGTTAGGTGGTATTTTTAAAAATTAATCCTTCAAAATACTATACTGTATTTTCAAAACTGGCGTGACGTATAACTACAAAAATAATCGACTAATTCTGATGAAATTCGGTATAAATCTTGCTAACCTTGTTGTCTAAAACATGACCCGCAATGTCTTTGAAAATTGAAACGAAAGTAATTTTTTATTGAAAAATGTAGCAATTTTTGTTCGGAAAATTCAATCTTTTTGTTTCAAACCGTACGATTTCTTCGATTTTTAACATTTCTCACTGTTCCCTAGTTCATATTCTGCGTATGAGTGTTAACGAAGGAAAAATATTCGTTGTATTTTTTTTTCAGATTAATCGCGCCAACGCTACGTGTCACGTCGCCAACATTCGCCGTAACCCGTTTGTAATTCCGTGCCATACCGCCGCCATTTTTTAAAAATACCATGTAACAGCTTAAAGAAGCAATAAAACATACTCTAAGCCTAAAAAATGGTAGATAAATCGTTCTTAAGCAAAAAAAAAAAAATCATAAAAATCAGCAATTTTTTCCTTGCCTAATGGTATCGCCCCCCTTAACGTAGCTGAACCTGCAGACTGATGTTTTTTAATTACCTAGCCACTGTAACGTAGAATTATTATTTTTTCGTCATTACTAGTGATTTTTATATACATTTCTCTATATATGTATTTTATTCTCTTGCGTGCGAATATTCATATTTTCCGTATATAAATTGACGTGAATGTACACATGTTCCGTCTCCGCATAAAGTATCAACCGTTGCTAGCGATGGTTAAATTCGAATTTCCATCGAATGGAAATATTTTCAAGACACTAACACCTTCAGCAGTGAAGCTTTTTAAGTACACCTAGTCGACATTTTTGAAAATATCGATTTTTTATTGTCAACGGATTCTCAAATCGTAATTTTTCAAAAAAAGTTTTTCGAGTCCATTCGTTCAAAATTAAGGGAGTTATGTGCGCTTATAGGTAGGTTCCGCGAGCCGGCGAACTTTACACGCGTTCCTCTCAAAATTAATTTTTTTTCAAGGTCGGTGATCACGATATCTCAAAAATCACTGCACCGATCGACTTCAAATTCGACAAGTCCCTTTTACAGATAAAAAAGCCGTGCTTGAACGGAGACATTTTTTTCGTCGATGCAGAGTTTGTTTATCACCGAAAATAAAGTGATTCTTTTTCACCGAAAGTCTTCACCGCACTTTTGACTGCGCTCATATCTTGTAATAATCAATATTTTACAAAAAAAACCTTTGTCAATGCACTAGGTAACTTCATGCAAAAACTAAATGCGTTTGACTTTTTTAAATTTCGGTCCATTTGTTTCTGAGCAGCAACAGTCACCTCGAAGGACGTTTTTCAGAAAACGGTCTGCAGACAAAGTTTTATCTACAACATTAATAAATATTATTCCACACAAAAATGGGAAAGAATACATAATTCCATATTTTTTATGTTAAAAAAAATAAAAATCCGCGCACATCTTCCGAGACGAAATCGACGAAAATTCGTCTTTTTCCGCCTACAAGCTGGATGCAACCGATTAAAAACTATACAACCCTTACTGCAGATAGCAGTTGCAAGAAATGCATCGCATAGGCCCTGTAACCGGAAGCATGAATATTGTTTTGTATTTCCTAGTGACTTTTATCTATGTATGTACCTGTATGTACATACATAGTATCTATGTATGCAACTGTTTGGCTCAGTTACCATTGTACATTAATTTTCATATTTTCTTCATAAGTGTACCAAGCGAACAGATTTGGCTGTATTGCGAAGCGCCGGGTACTCAGCAGTGCAAAAATTTCAATTGGCACACACGATTTATCCACCCTCGTTTATCCGTGGAAGGAGTGAGAAAGACGGGGAAAAACCGTAACGATATAAAAAAATTGCAATTTGCGCGTGTGACGATTTTATTTTTTCTTCTGTTTTGCCGAAAAAATAGTATATCGCTGGCATTAATTACTAGTAATTCGAAAAGCGAGGGGTGAAAATGGAGCAAAAGGATGGGCGGTTGTGCCTTTGCCAAACTAAAACACTAACTGTGTGTGTGTGTGTGTGTATATATATATACATATATATATATATATATATATAATGTATACATATATATGTTTTAACGTGTTGGAGTGGGTATAGAGACGTATGTATATTATAGTCCGGAGAGCTTTGCCGGCCACCCGGTGGTCGGATATTCGTGAGTTTTATCGCCCCCCAGCTCCCAAAATTCGGATGGACTCTCTCTCGCTTTTCCTCTCCGTCTATATCTGTTTTCCTGTCTCGCATAAGAGACTGTACGAAATTCGATTCTCTAGCTCGCTTCGCTATTTCTCCACCCCCGGATTGTATAAGGGGGTGTATAAAAAGCTTTACTGGCTACGATACGGTGCACGTGTTGCGCGCTGCTTCTCCTACAGCTACTGGCGTGAAAGCTTTTTTTCTATGCCTTCCTCTCGCTCTCCCTCTCTCTACGTTTCTCTCTTTGAATGTCCCTCGTTCTATTTTATCTGTGCTCGCTTTCACAGCATCGTTTCAACAGCTACATTTACTTCTCCATTTCTTTCTCTCTCTATCGCTTTCCCTACTTTTGCTTACGCCCTCACTTTGTCTCTCTTCGATCTCTCCCCCCCCCCTCTCTCTCTCTCTCTCTCTCTCTCTCCCCCACCCTTTTTCCATCGGAGCACGAGCGTTCCACCAGTCTAGACAAGAGTATCAGATGACTTTTACATATCTCTCTCGCTCTGCCGATAATTAATTTAGCTTAACTTTCCAGGACTTGGTTTTCGGCTGTCGCCCCTCCTTTTCGTCTCTCCCTTAATTCCTCCCTTCCCGAAAATTTGTGGACGTTGTTACAAAAATTGCGATGTCAATGCCAATATATTCAACGTGCGCGAACATTGTTTTCAAGCTTCTCGCACGGAAAAGCTCGTTCGAATGTTTTCGTCTCCTGCAGCCTCGAAAAAAAAATCGACTGCTTGCGTTCGCCAACAAATTATCCCTGCCTGAGCCTTACAATATCCGCCAGCATTGAAACATCAACAAAACGAGCAGGTCACGGTGTACGCGTCTCGGAGATTATTCTTCACGGACGAGTAAAAAAAGGCACCTCCATATTTTGCACTCACCAGATGTTGCAATTTCTACGAGGAGCCTTTACTCCGAGCTAACTGAGAAAACGTGGGCACTTAAGTAGATCGGAAGCGTGGACGAATACGAGAGGTGCGTGGGTGTGCACGTTACGTGCGGTGAACGAGAATGAATGGTAAAAAGTACAGGCGCGCAGTTTGAGCACGAAAGATAATGAGAGAATGAGCCGTATAACAATAACAATAACCGCAAAAATAATAATAGTAACGATCGTAATAAAGACCAAGGGTGCACCGGGGGTATATGGGGAAGGAGATAGTGAGTTCCAGCTTGGAGTAGCAATAACTCGGAGATTAAAACAGAATTAAAAAGTGTGTTGAATGCATATCTGTGTCAAGAGCTTCGAGAGTGAGACGGAGAAGCTTACAGTGTTTCCGCTGGCTCGACGTTTCTTTGGCCGGGGGTGGGAGAGTCGGAGAGGGTGCGGTTGGTCGATAGGGATAGTCGGCTCAAGTCAGGGGAAGAAAAAGAAGGAGCGAGCCCGAGAGAGAGAGAGTGAGAGGGAGAGAGAGAGGGGAGGGGGGATGGGAGAGAGAGAGCAAGGGAAAACCAGAAGAGGGAAAAATGGAGAGCGCGAGGGATGAAATAAAAAAGCATAGAGGATGAGGAGAAAAATAAAAAAGGCGAGAGGGATGCGGGTGAACCCAGAGGTCTCGCTACGATGAAAAACGAGGGTAAACATCCTCCCTCACCCTCCTGTTGAGATCGAGTGCACTGCCGAGCTGTGACTGCGATTCTACAGACTTTATACTGGTTTCATCCCCTTTCTCACTCTCTCTCTCCCCCTCATTCCCTCCTTCTCTTTCTCTCTCTCTCTCTCTCTCTCTCTCTCTCTCTCTCTCTCTCTCTCTCCCCCTCTCTCTCTCACTCTGTCACACTCGGCAGTTTTCAATTTTACTTCGCATTTTTTTCCACCCTGTTTTTCCTCATTGATCGTCCAGCGGTGGCTCGTCGGTTCGCCCGCCAAGAGTGGGACGAATCGAGACTTCCCGCGAAAGGGAGAGAAAAATGAATCTGGAATCGTCGAAGGCTCTCGCGGGCAGGTCGGGGAGGGTAGATCGGCGGCGTGTCTCATCAAGCGTAATAATCATTCGAGTTCGAAAGAGCGAAGAAATGAGGAAAAAAAGAAGAAGACAAATCATAACAGAGGGGGAGAATTACGGTGGTGGAAGGGGGGGAGTGGAGGAAAATATTGCGGAAGCGTGGGATGGGCTTTGGGATTATGGCTCAATATTTATTGCGCCAGAAAAGCTGCGGGTATTGCTTGTGAACGCTATTCTGCGAGGGGAAAAAAACTTTGTCGCAGGACGAAAAATAAAATAAAAATACAGTAGATCAAAAATAAATTTTTGTAAGGCGTTTGGGTGCAAAAGAATCTATATCGTAGTTTAGGATTTCTTGCAATTTTTGTTTGAAGTAAATTGATTTGAAAGTTTTTGTACATGTTTTTTGTATCTTTTTTCATGTGGCTTTGGAAATACAGCCCCATTGGCTGGTGCTGTGTGGGACAAGATAAACAAGAAAGAAACAGCTGGAATGGGAAATGGGGAGGAGAGGGTGAGGGTAGTCAGCTCAAGCTGTGCAGCTAATGAGGGCAAACACGACTCACACCCTTATCCATCTCTACCTTTTAGTTATTCAGAGCTTTTTGCAATCTAGACGAAATCACAGTTGCACGTCTCATTTGAACAGGTTTTACACACAAAAAATGTGTCCTTTTTTCGTCTATGTTAATGAGGTTTTCATTTTTGCTATTAATTAAGTAAAGTGATGGTCGACGTTGTGGTCTTCTGAGTAACTTTACTGAATAATGATAGCAATGATCAATAATTTGGAAATTCAGTCGATCTGATTTTTTCGGAAATTGAATAATTACTACCATAAATGTTAGTCATTGTTACCTTGATTACCAATTGAGTAAAATGATTACCCATATCGAGGAATCTGTTTAGCAGTTATTGAATCATTGTTCGAGAAAAAGGTTTAGATTTTCTCGCGTTTCAAGCGAATAAAGGATGATAGGCATGATGTTGAAGTCTTTACCATTAGAACGCAGCGAAAGTTACTTTTTAATTTTTATTTCTTCATTTTCTTCATCATCCAAAATTTTGTGCCGCAAATTCAGGCTGTAAATTTCTGAGGAGAATTCCCAAAAACGTTCAAGTGCTTTTCCTAACCGAAATTTGGCAAAAAAATTCGAACCCCTAAGCTTTCGTTACTTTCCAATTATGCAAACTTCAATATCATTGAAAGCCATGGTACTGCATTTGGCTGATGATAATTTTTCAATAATTTTCCAATGTCCCTAGTATTGCGTTGTGACATTCATTCTGTTATTACTTTGTAGTAGAGACCGACGGATTCAGGGCAGACGAACAGCAAAATCAAGAGAGAGATTTTGTGGGATGAATGGTATTTGCTCGCTAGATAGACCAGCACATAATATCCCCTTCGACTGGTAGAACTACGGCAGCATTGCGAGTGACAGCTGGCTGTTCATTATTCCAGGATTACCGGGGTGAGTGTAGGAATCACGTGAGGGTCGAGTCGAGTTCATGATGACTATTTCTCCATACATATGTGTGCAACGAAAAATCGTGCACGTGAAGTTATACGCCAATTCGTCCAAAATCGCACCCCTTAGCAATTTGGCACACGATTCTGTTTGTTATTTTGACGACCTCGCGAGCAATTTTAACTCGTCAAACAAAAAAGTGCCAAATTCAAATGTTGAATTTATATATCACTATTCGATTTTTTTAATTTTGTGGTTTTTCTGACTCTTATGGTAATGTGATTGGTGCACAGTCATTTTTCTCATTTTGCCAACACGAAGACGATTCTGACACTTCAAATTCTAAAAAAAAAGAAACGTCAAATTGGAATATCAGACTAATATGGCGGTGTTCGATTACTTGATTATTATTTTAAATATTCATGTACTTATTCACTAAAAAGTTGGAGAATATATTTGAATTGTATTCAACTTAAGGGGGGAGATACCTTCAGGCGAGAAAAAACATTTGACGATTCTCGTGATTTTTTTTAAAGGGCAGTTTTTTTCATCATTTTTGAGAGTTTTGGTAAGTTTTATTACTTCATTGGGCATTGCTATATGATATTTTGTTTATTAATCTCTAAAACTGGCGGAGTTATGGCACGGTCTTTCAAACTGCATTTTCAAAACTGGTCGACCGATTCTGATGAAATTTGGTATCAATCCATCTAACCTTATTGTCTAAAACATGAGTTGAAATGTTTCTCAAAATAAAAAAAGGATTTTTTATTGCAAAATGTCGCCATTTTTTTGATAATTCAATCTTTTTGTTTCAAAGCGTGCCATTTCATCGGTTTTCAAAATTTTTCACTTTTTCTTAGTTTATATTCTGCGTATGAGTGTCAATGAAAGAAAAAATCTTTGTCGGTTATTTTCAGATAAATCCCGTCGACGCTACGTGTCACGTCGTCCGACAACATCCGCCGCAACCCGTTTAGAAGACCGTGCCACACAACCACTATTTTCAAATGTAAAACGATACCCTCTAACAGCCAAAACTAGTGATAAAATATGCCCTAAGTGTCAAAAATGGCGAAGAAATCTTTTTTTTTATCAAATTCGTTTCTAGCCCAAGGGGATCTGCCCCCTTTACGAAAGGTTTATTCAAATATTCACGGAATGATGTCAATTTTAATAATACCAATTAAAATATTATGAGATTGAATATGATTAATCAACGCGCCACACATTCGTCTATACGTTTGAACATTATCTCTAATTTCATCGTTCAGCTGTCTTGGCAAAAAAAAATAAGACAGGACTTAATATCATCTACGATTGTTTTTTTGAACGTTTTTTCTCCCGGTTGATGTGATATTCGTTTGTACACGACTGTTCTGATTAACGAATGAAACGCGTGATAGACAGGATGAAAGAAAGTGACACGGAAGAACAATCCTCCTCCAGTTCGCCCGGGGGCGTTCGACGGAAACGTGAAAATTCTTTTTCAGACCAAAGCTAGCCGCTCATCAGCCAGCATGAGAGCTCTACCCCAACCCAGTTGGTAAATACTTTATAACGTGTCGTTATAATTCCGGTGAACACGAAATAGTCTCATTTACCAAGTTTTTTTGTTCGCCTTCCTTTGGAACTTAATGAAAAGGAACGATAGATCGAGTTTAGGAGGGTTGTTGATCTTTCACGACACAACATTTCTCGAGATTTCGAACACGTTCGAGAGATCGAGATCGCTTTATCGCTGCTTCTACAAGCTTTCCCCCTACGTTCAAATATTTCACGTAATTTCTATTCCCATAAACGTACATCTTGTGTGTGTTCACCGACAAATTAGGGTCTCCGGGGCTGCGTGACTGGTCGGTCTTTCACGATTCACGCGGTGACGGGTGCGTGTACGAATATCCGATCGAATATGGCGGCCTCGACTGATTACTTTGTCGGTTGATATACCGGTCCTTTATCGTTCCAAATTATACAGCCTTGATCGACTGATTCGGCCAAATTTTCGTTTTCGTTTTTTTCTTTTCGATGCCTTTTAATATCAGAAATTCGGAGGGGTGAAAATGCGTCGTCTTCGCCGAGATAAGAAAATGAGAAGGGCCAATGCATCCAGGGTAGGAAAGTACGTCGAGAGGCGTTCCCTGCAGGACTGCAACAAAGCTTGGAATTCCAAAGGGCTTCGGCTGATAGGGGAGAAGAGAGGAGCTGGAGAAGGTCTGCGTGAGTTCATGGTACACAAGGGGTAAATGAAATTTGCTTCGTAATTTACGAGTGGCAGAGTTGAACTAGGTGGTTGTGAAAGAGTGAGCCTAGGGAGGAAGGGCTAGTTAGCGAGGAAGGAGGCAAGGTGTGTGAAAGGATTTTGCAGCGTGTACGAGGAAGGACATAGGGAGAGAGAGAGGCGCGAGCAACGAACCTTGCAGGTCTGGTCTCGTTAAGTTTGAGTTAGAGGACAATAAATATTCATTAATGGCTCGAAGCAGAGTGTGTCAGTACACGTGTGTTCAGGAATCTGGCAACATATAAAATACATTTTCGTCGCGTAAAGCTGAAGGGAGCATATACAGAGTTTGCTTCTACTCATATTCTCATAGTGGAGCAGTCAAGTGAAGGGGGTCCAGCCAGGGGTGAATAGGGGATGACGGGGCTTGAGGGAGCTGCGAAGCTCCACCGGAATCGTGCTGCAATGGCGAAGAAGAGGCAAGTAATCCCCCAGGTAGTCGCTGGCGACGAAAACCATTGGCCAGCCGATAGAATACAATGTGAAATAGCCAGGGGACAGAAAGGAAGACCTTAACAACCCTGGACCATTTACCTTCGAATATTCGCAATGGCTCTGGCGTGGATAGAGCTCGCTGTATTGCCCGAGCGGTGGCAATTATCGTTATCGATACTCCAATGTTGCCTGTTAAATCGGCCCAGACTGGTGTATAGAAACTCCTGATCATTTGAGGGTCAACATATTACAGGTGCGCAGAATTGTTCTAGACTCTCCCTTCCTCGCCCGCGCTGCCTCTCCGTCTTTCCCCCTCTTCCTCTCGTTTGCCATCTACACGTGTCTCCTTGCCCCAGCTAATTGCCCAGGTGTTTATCTACATACGCAGGGGTATATGGGACTGCGAGGGGGATGGTATGGCCTGTGGCATCGTCGGAGGCTCGCAATCCATTTCCGGCTGAATGCAGGGATCCCAGTTTTGGGGCCAGGTCAGGGAAGGCGAAAGGGGGAGGTATTTCACCCTCGTATTAATATTTAGTGGGTGTGAAGGGTAGGAACATTTCCCTATTCACGGTCCCGTGGATTCTCCGCTGTAGATCAATCTTGAGCTCGTCCTCGAACACGTAAATAGACACATGGGCGAAGATATCCAGCGGAAAAACTGGTGGGTTATGTCCGGTTCGGTCTCTCTGATCCAGCTCTGATGCGGACCCAGATGGGCCAGGCGGAGCACCTGCCATTTGCTTACCGAAGATAATATACGAGACATATATGGATGCATTGCGTCCGTAATCACATGTATGTCCGGTTGGCTCAGACCACATGCACCTTTGATTTATAGTCACTAAATTCCTGACCAAAAGATGATCCGTACGCAGCGATTTCAATGCCACGTGTTGTATACAACTGGAATCAATTGAACAGGGTTTCAATTCTTACTCTGAAATTTGGGCCTCAATTTAAAGGCCGTATCTGCCCGTGCATGTCTTTCTCTTCCTCTATCGATTTCTCTCCACTGACGTAACATCAGGTGTCGAGAAGTTTCCAGCCACTGGCGGGAGATGAAAACCTCTCGGAGCCTTCGAAACGCCTTGATGTTCGTGTGTGTGAGCGAGTGTTGGTGAGCGAGGGCATGTCTATGCGCGAGTGAAGCGAAACCGACGAGACTTTGGAGATTCCCCGTGTCCTTCCTGATGTGCTTCTGCATCTGCGGCGCATTTATGCTTGAAACTCTTGCCCCCTGCTTCCTCTACCCTATCTATCTCTTGCTGCCTTCCGGAGTAATCGCAGCAGTGACGGGGAAAACGCGGCCAAGTGCCACCGACGAAGATCTCTCTCTCTCTCTCTCTCTCTCTCGCTTTCACTTTCTTGCCACCCTCTGGCTAACGCCCTCTTTCCCTTCCGCCACCACTGGCACATCACAGTTCGATTCACTATACTGTCACGGAGGGTCTTGAGCCTGGGAACTCCTGGAATTTCCTGGCTTACCAGAGTCGCCAACCTTGACAAATTTTCCCCGGTACATGTCACTGATCGCCGTTCAAAGTTTTGACCTTGAATGGGCATGCGGAAGTGAGAAATTAATCGACATGGGAGGAGGATGATGGATACCGTAATAAAGGGAAACCCTGAGGATAAATCGATGGGCATCTTGAGTAAAACCATCAAAGGATATTTCCTGTTCAGCCAACTTTCCAGCGTTCTTCCTCCCTCACGTCCAATAACCGATTGAAATCCTCCCACGGTTTATATACCCGATTTGCCAGAGTGGAAAGGAGACTTGCGCGGAAAAGAGGAAGAGCCGGATCCTTTGCCAAGCGAGGCTTGCCTAATTCGCCTTTGCAGCACTCCTTCGACTTCTCTCCCTCTCTCATTTCGTCATGGATCTCTCATTCATACATACACGAGCGTGATGCCGTTCCCATAATCTTTTTTGCCTTTGACAAAAGCCCCGTCAAGAAGGTCTGTTCACGTGGAAATCATACGGTCGAATCGTCCTCCGATACTCGCCATGAGCAGTTGCGATGGATGTTGTTTTTTGCATGATGCATACGACGGAATCCACGGCTGTCAACGACCCATCGTGGAATTCGCCTTGGGACAACATTTTGTCTTCCAATGATCCGCACAAATCTACTATTTGATTGAACGAAAAGGGTGATTTATTTGACGTTCACAGTGGTTTTTAAACTTTTATTCGAGTTTCTACAACTTGTACGATGAGGATCTTCGTCCTGATCAACTTTCCATTGGAAGACTATAATATCGATCCTATAATAATCGGTGGATCGGATTAAATTCCATTTCAAAACGAACAAACGTACAAGGTTTACCACCTCGAAACATGGAAATTTAAGATTCGTGGCTTGACAGCCTCAGAACTCAGCCCAGAACTCGGATTGTTTGATTCATCGTAATAGCAAAATCGAAAGATCCTACTGCGATCCATTTTCGTTTGATTTCGGTTTATTCGAGTTTTCCCTACCGTCTCACCGTTCAGTCTGACGAATTCGCGATCCTGCGAAATAAGTCTTCCGTACGAGCCCCATCGCGTGAGAGCCAACGTGTGAAGGGACGAGAAGGATTCTGAGCGATAAAAATCACTTGCGAAGATTGCCGATGGAGGGCGCCTGGCGTAGTTGTTGGGGAATCGATGGAAGCAAATACAGGGGTCGGAATATTCGTAATTCGGGGCTGAGGCTGCGGCTGTCTGTATGCTGTGCTGCAAAGCGTAAGATATCAGGGGGAGGTCTTGGATGCACTAGCAGAGAAAAAAACCCGGGGCTACGGAGAAGAGGAAGAAAGAGCGAAAAAGAGAATTTGAGTGTGGAAATCGTGAGTGAGTGAGAAAAACGTCTAGGGGTTGTCGATTTTCGTGGGGGATGAGATTGGTTATATGTACATCGTTGAGAATGCTTTCAAATCGATTCCCGATATTGTTGAGGGACGGATGGAGGAATAACGAGAATAAGAAAAATAAGAAGAAAAAACATGGATATTCGTATATACGAGTCAAGAGAGGGAAAGAGAGGTTTTAAGGAAGAGGCTGGTAGGGTGGGGATGGAAATTGAAGCTTTAAGGACCAGCACCACATAAACCATCATCCTTCCGGCATGCTGAGATAGTGTTGAAGGTCGAGTATGGCGAGCGTTGAATCGAGCGAGAAGTCAGTAGGGGGTAGAAAGTGGCGTATCGCGCGAATCAAGAGAGGCAAGCGAATTTAAGAGAGAGGAAACATCGTGCAGCGTTATACGGAGCTTGGGCAAGGTACACGAGACTTGGATGGCGACCATTGCTTATTTGGAAGCGATAGAGTGAGACAGAGAAGGGAGAAGGATACGAGCTTGATGTCGGCAGATCTGTTGCTGCTCCTGGATGAAAATGGTATTGGATGTCACCACGAGAGAGATTACGTGGGTTCTCTCAAAGAGCCCTCTCTCGCCCTTCTTCCATATCTGCCGCCTTCTCGTATTTCTCCTCTTTCCTTTCAACTCTCTCCTCCCTTCCTGCTTTCTCTCCCTCTCTCTCTATCTCTATCTCCCTTCCACTCCCACGTTCTTTCATACTCGTCACCATTTCAGGCAATAGGAAATCTCCACTTCAACGTTTCGTCGCCACGATCCATTTTATCCACGGTTACCTTTTTTCTTCGTCAACGACGGCGGAGCAACCGCCCGACGTTTCGATATTTAAAGAGTTTCGTGATATTTGCATCCGATCGAAACTCTACAAGGAAGTGAAAGCCACTTGATCGTGTATCGGAGCCATCCAAGTCGTTTGCTATAGCAGCCTTTTGACCCATGATTTTGGGGATTTCTTAAAATGACTACAGCATATGAGAAAGATCAGTTTAAAGCGGAAAATGGCATTAATAAATGGCAGGTCGCGAGATGTGGCTAGACGGTCCTTCTTTTTACCAGGATCAATGAGTATAGAGTTTACCGTGCAGGTCAGAGAAAAATTCTTCAGTTTTTTAATTTGTCGAGTAATGGCAAGCATCTGGTAACAAGTCTACAAGCAACGAATCTCATCCCATACGTAATCAATTGATGCGATCAACTCTGATGGGCTGCCTCGGGGATGAGGATTTACCTGCTCCCCAGAGGGATCTTCCACTCCACCACTGCTGAATAGAGTTGATGAACGACCTTGGACGACTAGCCATCCAAATTTTCTTCCCGTCGACGTAGTTTTTCCTCAGGCCATGACTAAACGTTGCCAACGGTCGTTACAAGCCTGCCACGAATGGAACGGACTACCGAGCGTTTTGTTCATCCCCCTCAGTGAATATCGAATATCCGAGAAAAGTTGAAACGTGACACGGGGATGGGGGGGGGGGACAAGTAGACGAGGAAGACGGCGGGAAGGAGGACGGAGGGTAAAAGCCCGATTATCCGTTGACCAGGGAAAGCATCGAGGAAACTTCGCCGAAGCTGCTTCGTCAGTCCTACAACCTCACGGTGACGATCGAGCCCGATTATCGGAAGACTTTCTATTGAAGCAAGTCCCCTCGTACATGGAGCCTTGAATGGATCGGGACGTGGCTTGAAATACTATACGGGCACTGTTGAGTCCAGCAAGGCCAACATAAGGGGGATGAAAAGGAAAACTCGATGCGGGAGGGTCACAGTGAAGGGAAGGGTGAGGGCTGGACTGACAGAAAGAGAGAGAAGAGGGAGAGAGAGAAGAAAGGGAGAGAGAGAGGGGGGGAGACGACGGTGCGATATATTATACACCAGTAATTCGATATTTCATTCATCCCAGGTCTTTCCTGAACTTCCGGCAAAGCTATACATTCTAAAGTGTGCGCAGTGAGTCGGGGGCGACTTGTGTAGCTCGCTCGAGAGTAGAATTGAGGAGAAAAAGCTCCATGAGTTTATCTTCCTATCGTCTCTCTTTATCGTCCTCGGAAATGCGAGTTCAACGTACGAGGCCATCGCGTATCGGACAAATTTGAAAATCCATTGGATTAAATGAAAAAAAAAGTTCATTTCCGCACTTAGGACGGAATTGGCAAATTTTCCTCGTGACAATTCGGCAACGTCTGGGCTTTGTCTATGAATTGAGTAAGTTGGAATGTGATTTTATGTGCATTCCGGGTGTAAACGTTAATTGCCTTTTGGTTTCATAGGGTGAAAAATAAATTGTGATTTTCTGGTTAATAACACAGGTCAACAAATTGTTTATTTTTATTTTGTATTTTAATGAATAAATATTGATTCTATACATCAAATAATAACCAAAATATTCATTTGTTACTTATGAAGTTTACTCTTGTCTTTTTTACGTTGATAAATGAATCTCGAAGATTTTGATTCATTGTATGAGCAGGAGATAGCAGCACGTTTGAATAACAAAAGTAAACTTTATCTGGTATAATAATTTTTTCTTGAAGTAGTCACGTGGAAGCCTTCAGAATTTGACAATTAGAACCCAGATTCAAAATTTGTGTTGACCTATATTTATATATATATATATATATATATATATCACGTATATAATAAAGTGACGTCAATTTCGATATATATATATACACGGAGAGTTTTCAAATTATGACTGACGGATACCCCTTGAAATTTCCCATACGTGTATCGAAAAAATACTCTATTTCTCCGCTCTTCATTGAACGCGTGAAAAAAAAGTTTCAAAAAATGTTGCCCAAATCACGTTTGGTATTAAATAAAAAATAAAAAAGCATCCGCTTTCACGTTTATTTAACCAACAAGCAAATCGGTTGGATCGCTGGATTTCATTCGATACGTCACTCTTTTCACTCTGGCTTTTTTCCTCTCTTACCAGCCCTCGTCGCACGTTTATATTTCTACACATCCTGGACTTTTTATTTTTTGCCCCTATTCACGAGGATCATTGGGGTGAGAGGGGAGAGCTGGCTGGGAAAAAACAGCGTTGCGGTAAAGCTCCAAGTAATTTCCGGTTGCATCGGTACGGTGCATTCATCGCTTTTCCACGCTCCGCCACTGGCAAAGGAGAGGGGAGGTCTTCTCCAGGGTGAAAGCTTTCCGGTATCACCTATCGCCCCCGTATTACCCGTGTATACGTATGGGTCATTCGGGGCCGAATCTGTTAGACTCGTTCTCTCAAGTATCGTCCAAAATGTCTGCTTTCTCATTAATCCACGTGTACTCATTGTAAGTGTGTTCGGATTACAATTATTCGAATATTGGGGAAACATTTTTTTGGCTTCTTCAAATACCAAATTTGCGATTGAAATCAAGTTTGAACTTAAGGTTGGAGCTGGAATTTCAAATCCTTCGGATTCTAAAGTGTCTTTGCAAAAAGCATTTACGTTTAACTCTTCGTTGACACACTTATATTTGGCCACGATTTTGACACACTGGCTCAATTTGACCCGGATAGAGTACTTCATCCACCTGCCATCAACAACCCTTCGGTCGGTTTTTATTGAAAAGAATCAGGCATCCTCTTTAAATATTTCTTCACATGGCTGCATAACTAAAATTCGAAATATATCAAATTGACTCGCTTAAAAAAAATTATAACAAATGTCCAATTTCGGAAAAGTGTGCATTTTACTAAAAATGTATCCGGGTCAAAGTGAACTAGTGTGTTACCGTAGGGTTAAACATCGATTTTGAGCTGGAGGGTGGTTTACGAGTCTTAATTGTTTTTTCAAGTTTCAACGTGGCCTGAAAGGTAACACGACGTTGAATTTCCTGTAGGTTGGAACTTTGTTTTGATTCCCATACACTTTTATGCTCGTACAAATCAGTCTTCCTTCGTAAACGTTGCACGAGCGCACACGAGGAAATTTATTTTTCCTTCTATGTATCTCCTATCTCGTGGAATCCCTCAAACCCTCGGATCTTGTTCGCCACTTTATATCGCTTCTTTCGTCTCCTCGATTCGTTGTTATGCGTGGCATGATTGGCTGTGGGACCCCCGAGGACGTTTCGAAAGTTATGGCTCCCTGGACGAGGAGAAAGAGCAAGACACATGGCGAGGGGGAGGAAGAGATCTCAAAGTTTTCCTTACCTATACAGGGCGATAAGGAGATGTCTCACTCCTCTCGCCAAGCAGTAAAAGCATGGACAGATATTATTCTTTGGCCTGGATGGTTGCGTTTTTCAAAATTCATTCCCTTCGCTATCCATTTGTTTTTTCTGTCTAGTTTTTTTCTCGTATTTACGTCCGCGTATTGATGAATTTCGTGCTCGAGCTCGACGAGAAGCAGGTTCGATGGAATTGGCAAATGCAGCTGGACAATAATTGGTTTCCGGGCTTTAACGAAACGGTGAAAGGAAGGAGGAATTTTCTCGATATTACATTTTTTTCTTCCCTCGCGAGTCTCGGGGTGTTCACAAAGTATTTTTATAACGTTTTGATGGTCCCGTTATTATTATTCTCCAGTTCTCTCTCAGTGCTGAATTATGAATGGAAAATTGTCGTTCGTGTCTCGCCCCAATAGCGTGGTAAAAAATGAAAGAGGGATGGAGCAAGCTGAGCGAGCACTTTTTTCCTTCCCCTTTTCCCACACTCCGCTTAAACCTTCCGGATATCCGTCGCTAGCACTATCTCAGCCACAAGGAAGTGGCGAGCAAGGGCACATTTGCACGCGCAAATCACCCCATAAAATTTTGTTGGTATCCTGCAAATGGCACACACTGGAGCATGGCTCGCTCAACTCCTCCATCATCCCCTATTTTTCTGATTCAAACCCTCTCTTTTTCTCGGTGTGTAATAATGAACAGAAAGAAGAAAAAAAACCCACAGAGGAGAGGACGAAGATGAACACCTTTTCTTATTTCCACGACTCGCGTTGCTGAGCCCTTCGCTTTTTAACGCGGTAGGATTGGAAATCCTACCACGAAGAAATTTGCCACCCTCACGGGGTACCGGTTTGATTTCAATTTTTCAAGCCCACGATGAAAACCAGAAGGAAAAAAAAATCGAAGGTATTATTACTCACCTCTGTGCCTGCTAGTTTGTTTGTCGAACATCAGCATGGCATCCTCGATCTGCAATGAGAATAGAAGCGAAACATTATTTTATGCCTCTTATAACGAATTCATGATAATTCCTGATAATTAATTGTTCATTATTTATGAGTATTCGTATTGACACGCCCGTGATTTTTTAAGAGTCTACTTGGCGATTTTTAAAGAGTGGAGACGTTTGCCATTAAAAGAAGGACGTTGTGAGGGAAAGCAATTATTTTTTGGAGCTCATAATAACATTATAGGAGTTCCAAAAATTGCTATCAACGGGACTTTGATTTAGGACCATTTTCGAAGACGATTTTGCGTTTTGAGTCATTGTACACTTTTGTCAGAGCGTCTACAGGAATTAATACAATTCTTAAAATATAGCCAATCAACGGCGACAACTTTTGACGTTGTATGTAAGAAATATGGAGTTCTTCACAAGTGCATGAAGAATAACGTAAATTCAAATCAATGAAATCAATAAATCCCGATATTGACGTATTCCTTTTGCGGAGAGCCGTATTTTGTGTGTAAAAAAATAAGTCACAATCAATTATTATACCCAACGATAAACTGGGACAATTTCGGGCAATTTTCTCGAAAAAGTTGCGGCTACGAAAATTCATCTGCTAGTCACATATTTCTAAGTTTTGTCATTAATATTTTCTTTAACCCTTGCTTGACACACTTTTCTTTGGCCACGAGTTTGTCACACTCGGTCAATTTGACCCGGATAGTTTTTTCATCCACCTGCCATTAATAACCCTTCGGTCGGTTTTTATAGAAAAAAATCCAGGACACACATTGAACGTTTTGTGATATGTCTGCATGATTGAAATTCGGAAAGTATGAAATGGAATTGTTGTAAAAAATGATTGGATATTTTTAATTTTGGGAAAGTGAGTATTTTATTTCAAATTCGTCCGGGTCAAAATGACCCAGTGTGCCAAACAAGGTCACATTCGGTGACTCCCTGTTTTTATTGTCGATATTGAATTTTTCGAATTTTCTACACTCGTGAGCAGGTTATATCAGGCATCTAGAATTATTTCGTGTATGCATGATCAGATGGAAATCTGATCAGTGTCAGCTCCATAGAGTGCCGTATGAATGAGACGATTTTGAGAGTCGTAATTTTTCGTTCAAAATTTGGTAACTTGCCTTGAAATTTAACCAGTATACTGGGATAAATTTTTACCTGATTATGGACGAAAATCCTTTAATTGTTAGATATACGGGTTCGCGAAAGGAATACCTTAAGCTGAAAATGGCAAAGTCTTTTTACAGCAATCGTATACGGGAAACATACATATTTATACATGTAGTGGCAATAGATGCGTGACATCGAGGCTAAATAAATGAAGAAATATAAACTTTCTATTAAGTAATTTGGATATAAGTGCATTATGGATATGGACTTAGTAGTCTTAACGTCGAGTTAGTAAGATAAGTGACGTCGGAACGACGTTAAATTTTCTATGAGTGGGTATGCGCATAGCTGGAGCGAGTGAACACGGCAAAGATGCCCCCAAGAGAATCGAGAGCTATTTGCGATTTTCAACGTAATTTCCTCGACACCTAGGAGGCAAACAAAGTACCCGAGCAGGACAAAATGAGCGAGAAATAGCGAGATATTTCTGTTTTCGTACGTCGGCAAGTTCTCTCCGACGAAGTCGTGTTTGGATATCGTTAACGGCTTTCGCGTTCAGCGGAGTATCCTAAGCCAGTGCAAAATCTTGGTAAACCTGGAACTGTTGTTCTACCACCGTTGAGTCAATAAATGGAGAAAGAAAAACATATTTATATACGCGAAGGAAAAAAATCTGCGGTGAGCTTTATCCAAATCCCTACTGAGTCTTGTGACTGACTACGCCGTGAAGTTGCCGAAATTACAGTGGCAGACGTCGACAATTTTATACATGGTGTGAACAATGGAGCCCGAGGCTCATTTATTATTATTATAATTAATAAAAAAAAAGAAATGAATCAAAATGTTGATCGCACTTCATAGCAGTTTTCTCTAGATGAAAAAAAAACTAAATTTCAGAGCTGCCCATTTTGCGTTCGGCTCGTTCGTAAGCTATTTGTGAAAATTCCATTTTTACTTCTGGAAATTTATCAGAGTGGAAATGTTCATGGGTGTCAAAAAATGATCTGACTTTTAAATTTATTGATAAAACGTAGTATTTAGTTGAAATGTACGAAGATTTTTATTTCAATATTAGATACGAACATGGAGATTATGTGTGGAACCCAATAACCGATAAATGGCCGTCTCGTCCCTGTTTGCAAACGTCTACTCTTCTGACGAAATTTTCAATAACATTTTGGCATAATTGCGGACTAATTTCATTAAGGCCTTAGGTCACAGTAACGGGTATAAAATCATGTGCGAATTAAACAATACTTTTTTCGTATGAAAAAGTGATTCACTCATCAAATTAATTACACATCTATTTAGTATGAATATCGAGCTGTTAGAAAATATGTATTTTTTTTCGATGTACCAAATGGCCGACTACTCGAAACTTCTCGAAACAGCTTTTTCCAATTGGGGCTACAAATAACTTCAACAATTTTCACTCGATTTACTTCGAATTTAAAAGTTATGTTCCTAATTGCATTTCGCGGAGAAGTACGTACGGAAATTCTGATTAATTGAAAACTTTTCATTCTATGAGCAGTTTATGAGCAGTTATAACGAAAATTTTCATAAAAAATTCATTTCTTAAGTTCAAATACCTACAACTTTTGAATAAAACAATATTTTTTGAATTCTGTACGTTCTTCTCTAGGTATTCTAATGTAGATTGACGAGAATTTTTGTTTTTTGTTCTAGGTAGAAAATTGTGGATGCTGAATGTCACGCCGCGGAGCGCCGAAAAAAAAAATAACAAAAGAAAATATTATTAGTCGGCCATTTTGTACGTCGAAACAAAAAAAATATATATATTTTTTGTTTCGACGTATATATAAAATAAATATATATATATTTTTTTAATATTTTAATATTTTTATATTTATATAAATATTTAAATATATTTATATTTATATTTAAAATTTTTATATTTTTTATATTTCATAAAATATATATATTTTTTGTTTGCCAGTATCAGAACATACTGGCGGAAAGGAGCGAGAATACACGATTTAAAAAATTATAGACGAGTTCGATAAATCTCGTTCATACGCGTCCCAGACAATTCCACGAGGTTCCAAAGCTTTGACAGAAGTTATGTACCAAGACACTGCTCACAACAACAAAAAGTGAAAACATAAGAGGCGTCATAGCGTAAGATAAGACAAGAACGAGAGAAGAGAATTTCCTTGTATTTTGCAATTCCCCCACCCTGTCGCTCTTGCCAACTATTATTTCTCGTGATTTCCAAGCAACGGTAGTGTACCCTTTCATTATTCTTCGCATTATACCTTTGTTACGATTCCTTGTTTCGTTCCCCTTTTTCCACCCTTTCTTCAATATGACTCCACTTTCTCATCCCTTTCATCCCTCTGCTCTCTCTCTCTCTCTCTCTCTCTCTCTCTCTCTCTCTCTCTCTCTCTCTCTCTCTCTCTCTCTCTCTCTCTCTCTCTCTCTCTCTCACCCCTCTCGCTTTCCTCGTCTGTACATCTCGAGCAGTTAAATCAAAGTCCCAGCGTTTTGTTTGATGCGTCTGTTTGTCCTTACTTCTCTGGCTTTTCCTCTCATAACAGAAAGTGGGGAAAGCGAGGGGTGGAGAAGTAGCACGAGCTTAGCGTTTCGAGTTACGAGGCATGAAAGACGAACCTATCGTGTATTTTCAGGGTATCAGAGATAGCTACCATAATCGTGGTTGTTTTCAATGATGAAATGGTCTTTCGGCAGGCGAAAGGCAACTTTCGGGAGCTCCTCTCTTTCTCTTCTCACTTCTCTCTCCAACCTGTTCGACGTGATGTCGGACTACTTTGTTTTTACTAAAGAGGTATTCCAACGGCATCATTGTTTCTACGGAGGATGCACCGCCTCCCGCAAACAAGTTCGTCAGTCTTTAATTATTTTTCTTTTTCAGTTATTTTCTTTTCACATTATTATGCGGCAATTAGACGTTGAGTTAAGGGGCTACGTCTACCTAGAGGCTCGGAAGAAATGGCCAATACCGTTTTTTTTCTGGCAAACAGGTGGTGAAATAGAAACGCATTTTTTAACATAACGGTACGTATATTGAGAGTCTAAAAAATCAGTAAAAAAAAACAGAAAAACAACGAAAACATGATCACCGGTAGACGATATAATTTTTTTCGCGGCGTTCGGCGGTGGACACTCTCCTGCTCAAACAGTCCATCGGAAATATAAAAACCAAACGGGTTATTGAAGTTAACAATAATTAGGAGTCATTGACGATCGTCGATTTTTTAAATCGATTTTTTTTAACAACGTAGCGACTATTGAAAATCGAGCGTACAAAATCTATCATAAAAATTGTCATTTTTATGTAACTATTAAAAAACGAAGATGGACTTTTGAAAAGTGAGATCGTAAACGACCTTTGAATGTTTCTCATCGTATCTCCTGTAAATTTGGAAACAATCCATCATGTGGTCCATTAAGGGGGGAAATCCTTTAGACCCCAGAAAACAAGTCATTTTTCATGAATTTTTTTAAAGGTGATAAAATAATCGCATCATTCAGGAATGTAGACATTATCTTATTACAACTTTTAAGTGTTAAAAAAAAAGTTTTCTTTTTGGACAAAATAAATTGGCGACGTTATAAGGTACTCCTTTAGGTGTCTCTTGAAAAACTGCTCATGCTATAGCTCAAAAAGTTATTGATCGATCTGGCTGAAATTTTGAAAGGTCTTTCACTATAACATTATTGGAAGGATATGCCCGAAGTTTTAACGTTATCGCGTAAATGAATTACTTTTTTGGGATGAAAACTGTCGAGAAAATGGTCAAAAATATGAAAATCTGATTACAAAGCCTACTTAATTTGTAATTTTACACTTTTTTATATTTTTGTAGGTTCATCCTTCCAATAATGTTATAATGAGAAATCTCCTAAAATTTCAGCCAGATCGATCAATAACTTTTTGAGCTTCGATCAATAACATCAATAACGACGCCATTTTGTTTCCTTTCAAAGAGAAAGATACATTTTTTAACACTTGAAAGTTGTAATAAGATAATGCCAAAATTTTAATATGATGCGATTAATTTGTCACCTTTAAAAAAATTCATGAAAAAATGACTTATTTTCGTAAAGTTTGAAGTTTGGTGCTGCTACCGCTCGCCCGGCCGACTGTTAGAAGCTGCAGCTCATTTCATTTTACGATTTTTTTCCATCTTCAGGCACATAGGTACCAACGGTTAAAAATATTTTGGGAAATGCAATTTCTTGCCCCTCCTAGGTAGATGTAGCCACATTTAATTCATTGAATAAAACGTAAATATTTATACCGCCGTGTGTGCGCAGGTGAGACTCAAATGCCACTTTCGGAAGTAGCTGGGAGGAACGGGAGCCGGAGGCAATCGAAGAAATGGCCAATTAATTATTTCCGCGTGAGTTAGACAATCGTAGAATTGTTCAGTAGTCAAGTTTTCCTCATGCTCTCCCATTGTGTGCTGTGTATTTCTTCCCTCCCTTATTCCTTCCTCTCTTTTTCGCTGGGATGCACAATAAACCGTGCGAGGAACGACTGGTACATAATTGAATGGGATAGTTTTATACATGCTCACACACATACGTTCATAGACAGTGAAATGGGTGGGCTTTTGTCATCAGAAGCCTCGAGCCAAGTACACTGATCGTTATTAATTTTATTTCCCCACCCCCATCCCCTCTCTCTCGGCTTAGTCGCGTCTCTGCTTGGATTTTTATTATTGCCGAATTTTTGTCTCATCCGCAATTTCCCGAGCCAGCTAAACGTATATTTTCATCCCACTTCAACCCTCAAGGGCAATGCGATTTTCCTCCTTTCACTCAACCCTACTACTCACCATCGTCTGACTACACTAAAATTCTTTTATTGACCACAAACTCCCGTGTGTTTGCAGAAGCCGCTGGCGAGGCGAACCGACCTTACGGAAAACGAGTAATAAAGATCTGACATTCGTCCCATCTGTACGATACTTTTGCTTACGTACGCCCATGGACGTAAAAAGCGACAATCCTTGACGACTTGCTCGAAGAAAATATAAGTTTCGGAGCGCCTTCGGTTCAGGTTTCAAGATATTGGATATTAAATACTTGACCAATAGGAAAAATAAATATCATCGTACGGACGAAAGGAATAAAATTTAACTGCAAACATTTTTTGTTCGACTTTCGAACGACATTTATTCGTATCAGACTCACTGTACTCCTACGCTTTGTCGAAATTGCGATTTAATTTTTAACTCGTTGCCTACGAAATCGTTGCAACTATAAAAGTGATGCTTTACGTCGAAACATTAGAAATATAAATTAGTTCGATCTTTAAGGGGCGAGATGACTTTAGGCGAGGAACAAATTTTCTGATTTTCGTGATTTTTTTTTAAAGGATAGATTTCTTTACCGTTTTTGAGATTTAGGGTATGTTTTATTACTACTATTGGCTGTTACATGATATTTTTTCATTTATTAATCTTTCCAAATGGCAGAGGATTATGATAAAATGTGGTATAAATCATTCTAGCCTGATTGTTTAAAGCACGGACCTAAATGTTTTGAAAATAAAAATAAAATTTATTGCAAAATGTAGCCATTTTTTTTGAATATTCAATTTATTTGTTTCAAAGCGTACCACTTCATTGATTTTCACCATTTCTCACTTTTTTTTGGTTCGTATTCTGCGTATGAGTGTTAGTGAAAGGAAAATATTCGTTGGTTTTTTTTTAGATTAATCCGCCGTAACCCATTTAGAAGATCGTGTCATACCTCCACGATTTTTAAAGATTAATACAATACAATACAAATAATGTAACAGCCAAAAGTAGTAATAAAGCATACTCTAAGTCTAAAAAATGGTGAAGAATTCTTTCCTTTAAAAACTAAATCATGAAAATCCGCAATCGTTTCCTCGCCCGTGAATGAAGCAAAAAGTGTTTGAGAAGTGCTGAACTTTTTTTTTTCTAATCCACCGCTAATATTTCAGTACTTTTATCCAGGTCGCGAATATTTCTTTTTTCTTCATTTCAGTCTCGATTGTCTTTTGATTTATTTTTTATGAGACGATCTTTTCGCGCTCAGCGATAACCCAGCGAACTTTTTCAACGCCTCTGAAAAATGTTTATCTCGTATTTTCGTCGGATGCTCGGACGAGACGAGGAAATCACCACGAGTCGTATTATATTGTTCGTAGCCGTTGGATCTCCGGAGGTTCGTCCCCAGGGTGCACTGAACAAGTGTATCGCGAAATTGCCCGAGGAGTACAACCTTATTACTTGTTCGATTCTAGTCGTCGTAACAGCCCTCGCTGGACCAAGGTATGGATTGCTACAAAAGAACGATACCAATCTTCATGGCGATACGGGAGAGTTTTTATTCACAGAAGAAAAAACACGTAGCGTAAAGACGAAAATATAAAATCCGAGGCACTGATTTTTTCAAATTGTAAATACAGGGTGTCTCAAAATGCCCGGACATTTAAATTTATTAATAAAACGCATTATTCATTTGAAATTTACGAATATTGTAATTTTAATATAAGGTACAAACATGGAGGTTATGTGCGGAACGACGTATTCGATAAATGGCCGCCTCGTTCCTGTTTGCAAACGTTCACTCTTTTGATGAAATTTTTAATAACATTTTGGCATTATTGCGGACTAATTTCATTAATGGTGCGTCCAATTGCTTCCTTGAGCCCCGGCATGGTCTGTGGATCATTGGCATACACTTTTCCTTTTAGAAAAGCCCAAAAAAAAAATCCGATGGCGTCAAATCGCACGATCTAGGTGGCCAATTCACATCGCCGCGGCGCGAGATTACACGACCATGAAACTTCGTCTGCAATAACTATGCAGAAAAAACAATTTCCATGCGTTGCTCGATCGTGTAATTCTCCAAGACTAAACCTCATTACTTCTTGATGCCACTTGTCAAAGATCAGTACTCTATGTTAGCCACAAAAAAAATGGCGCGCAATTCAAAATGTCAGGTCATTTTGAGACAACCTTTGAAAGCAACATAAGTGCTTTCATCGTTCTTCGTTCACATTTCAATGTCATAATTTACAGGCACAGGGCACTCTTCCATAGCACGTAATTTTCACATTAATATTTGCTGCATCTTCTTCATCCATCGTTCGATAAAATTCTCACATCAGAAGAACGTTTTCATCACAACCAGTGTTAAAATTTCACCGAGTCATCGTATGCGTAGATTTTCACTTTAACGAGTGCAAGTCAGCGAAAAGAAAATCAGCAAACAAGTTTGTGACCAGAAACCTTAGGGAGAATAAATTGGGTCACGAAAAGCCCACTGATACGGGAGTAATGGTATTCCAGGAGGATACAAGTTGCTCCAGAAGGGTGCGTGGGTCCTCGACGGAATTCTCGAAGATTCGGGGCGTGAGAATCAACTGCACCCATACTTATATATATATGTGTGTAATAAATCGAGGAAAAACTACCCTCTCCATATTCCGTGAGTGTTCTCGGCGAGAGTTCGTTCTATCGATAACTCGCGTGCGTAACAATTATTTCACGATGATTTACCGAGCACGGGGAAACTCTACCAAGAGGCAATTATCCCTCTATATCGAAGAAAAAACCTAATACCTCTGTAACGAGCTGTTACAAAAACCTAAGTTGGTTATAAATCATGCACGATAAATCTGCTCGATTTTCCGATCGTGACATTTTTTCAAACGTATTCCCCCATTTTGGTCCCCAAATTTTTTTTGTACGCCATTGAAGGTAGGCTTGATATTTTTTTTTCACGTTAGCTAACGATGGAACTTCGCTTTGTCTCGCAAATGCACTTTTTTTTCAAACGCCCGGCAGTGTGATGGTGTCTGTTCGTCACTGGGCGTTACTACTGCCAAGAATTCGACCCACACGGAGGGACCCGAATTTGCAAAGACGAGCTCACACACGCACACACACACACACACACACACACACACACACACACACACACACACACACACACACACACACACACACACACACACACACACACACACACACACACACACACACACACACACACACACACACACACACACACACACACACACACACACACACACACACACACACACACACACACACACACACACACACACACACACACACACACACACACACACACACACACACACACACACACACACACACACCCACACACACACCCATTCAACAGGCCTTTCAAACTGAATATTCATAGGGGTTTTTTCCCTGCAGCAAAAGGACGAGAAAGGACTTCCTTGTGTGTACCTCGTAGATAATGAATATATATATATATGTATTTTTGTTGGCAGGTGTTAATTGGAAGCCAGTTTTAAAAAGTCGACGTCATCAAATGTTGCTCCGCTAGACTCTTACCCCTCGTTCAAATGTTTTTCTCGTTTTTTTGACTCGTTCTGTTTTAATTGGCGAATGCTTGAAATATATTTTATTCATCGATTTTGCGATGGTGGAGGATTCGTCGTGCAGAAAAAAAACTTATCGTCGTTTTCGAACATTTTCGTCGGATTAGTGGAATTCTAAATCATTCGAGAAGAAACCTCTTACTGTGTGGCACGAAACTAAATGTGCAAAGAACAACAGGCAACATCAATCCGGGTGGGTTAAAAAAATGCATCGTCCAAAAATATTTTTATTCGCTAGTATAACCTTTTAGGTGAAATTTCCTGAAAATTTCATTGAAATATTTCTGAAACTTGTATGAGCTGCAGCTTCCAGCAGTCGGCCGGGCGAGCACCATACTTCGAGCATGGCGAGTATGGCGAGCACCATACTTCGAATTTTAAACGCGTTTTTCTCGAAACACTGTTTTTAAAGTCGGTGGACATGATATCTCGAGAACCGATCGATGGATTGTTTCCAAATTTACAGGAGATACGATGAGAAACATCTGAAGGTTGTTGACGATCTCATTTTTCTAAAATCTATCTCCATTTTTTAATGGTTACGTAAAAATGACATGTTTTTTCATGGATCTTGTATGCTCGAGATTCAACTCGTCGCCACGTTGTTGAAAAAAATTATTTAAAAAATCGACGATCGTCAACGACTCGTATTTATTGTTAACTTGAATACCCCGTTTGGTTTTTAGATTTCGTATGGACCGTTTAAGCTGAAGGGTGTCCACTGCCAAAATACGCGAAAAAAATTCATTATCTGCCGGCGGCCATGTTTTTGTTGTTTTTCTGTACGTTTGATGTTTTTTTTTCAAACGCTCTCAATATATGTACCTTTGTGTTGAAAAAATACGTTGCTTTTTCACCAACCGCTATTTTCCCACTTTTTCGGGCCTCTAGGTAGATCTTAAAAGTCGGAGCAGCGAAAATCGTGTTACAGTGCGACACATTGGAATATATATCGATATTCAGCTCTCTCATTCACGTTCGTACAAATATGTAGAGGACGTGGAAAAAAAAATGGAAAAAAAGCCGACAGCGAATATACGACGATGCGAAGGGTGGCCGAGCTTGTACGTATTCTTATTCAATATTAAACGTCTGGCAACGCCAGAATAAGACAGAAAGAGACATAGATTGGTGACTTCGCTGACAGTGGAAAGGCCAGTGCCAACGTATTGCGATTTAATATCGTCGTTGTTTAAAAGGCTTTCCTTGGGGGCTGTGACGAAGGGGTGAAATGTCGTGAAAAGCGTCGACGATCCTGCAAGCTCCGAATCCATCGAAATAACCGAGAAATGAAATTGAGGGATGAACATATTGAACGAAAGATTACGTATGTATGCGTTACTATTTCGAGGCTTGATTCATCGAAGTTTTATGACAATCCTCGCGAAAATCGTTCCTTTATCTCCTCCTCTCGAGTACATTATTTTCCGTTCTCGTGTACTTTCGTATTCGATCTTGACGGATCGTATTCTACTCGACCTCATAACCCCTGAACTATAATGGCTATAGTGCAAGTCGTGAATTCAGGCCATCTCTGGGATAGCCGTCTGAGAAAAAATTTAACTCAATTATTCCATCAGACAAGACTAAAAATATTATTATCTTTCTCAAAATAATTTTTCTTCGCTTCACTACGAAACACTTTTTTATTTTGTATTTGCCAACTGTCACAGTGAGCAGATGAAAGTACAAGGAAATAATTTATCTTGAAAAAATAAACGCAGACAAGTAAGGGAATCAAGTAAATAAACAAATTGTTGGAGAGACCCACATTGAATGAATCTCGTGATTGAATTTGATCAAATAAATTAAATGAGTAGAAGGAAATGGATAAATAAAAGTCGAGGAATAAATAAAATAAAATAAAATGGATTGCAGATTTGTAAGGGAGAAGGATAAATAGATATATACGAGTTAATTCGATGCTCATCCATGATAAATAAGTTTGAGAACAAACTAGTGTTGCTTTCGATATAAATTACTGGAAAGTTCTTTTCGACCCTTTTTCCGCATTGGGAATAGGGAGGTTCCTCCCTCTCCCTTTCTCGCTTTTCTGTGCACAGAGATGCACCGACAGACACGTTTTATCTGTTTTCCCAGTTTTCCATGGTGAGGCAATGCGAGAGAGAAAGAGAGAGAGAGGGAGAGAGAGCGAGGGGGATAAAAATAGAGGTAGATATATTTTTTCTGGCGTGTTTTCTACATCTCCTTTCAGGGTGGAGATCGGGTGGCTGCAGCTGCATCAGCATCGACGCACAAGACGTCGATCTATCGCACGAGAGTGGAGAAAATGGTACAAGGGAAAGAGTGCTTGATGTGTTAGCATGAAAATTTCATACGATCTAATAGTAAACTATTCGTTTGGGTAAGGCACTCTACGTCTATTTTCCTGCGAGGTGAATAAGATGAGGGTGCAGTGAAGATCGTGAGAAGAAGCGAGTAAATATCGTCTATCTTGTGTATCAGAGGATATTGGCGCCAGCCAGTCTCGAAATTTCGTAAACAGGCACTTTTCTTGCCAAATAGATCGAGCGAATTTTTAAACTCAAGAGAGGAATTCGAAGATGTGATGTCCAAAAACATGTTTTTTCGGAAACGGAAAAATCGAAAGTGTAACACTACAAGGAGCATGTGAAGTCAACAGGGTCTTAAGCTCACTTCGAGTACGCCTTTGAAAAGATCGATGAAATTTTCGAGTCTGGAGCCTGATGATAATTCCATTTATCTTTGAGGCAGTAGGTCATAATAATTAATACGAAAAATATACAATTCGCAGTGAATAACGTCACAATCGTATAATTTTTTTATGACAAAATCTTCACTTAAAGGAGAGCACCACTTTTTTTTTGACTACTGGATTATTTTTTCGGGACTTGGAAAAAAGCTATGTTGTTGAGCATACATTGAACGTATTTCGTGTAAATTTTTATGATTTTTTTTGTAATTAAGGGGTAACACCACTCTAGGATTTTTCCAAAGGAAAATCGTTTTTAAATTGATTCAATAATGCTTAAACTTAATATGAAAAAGCGTTTTTCTCGAAACTGCTTTTTTCAATCTTAGCGAACACATTATTTCAACGCGGTTGCATGGATTAGTTTGAAATGTTGACAGTAGTTTCACAATCATCTCCTTTATAAAAGTACGTAGGGGTTTTTCGATTCAGTGTACACTTTTTGTTTCATCCCCAATTTACTGCTTATTTTATTAAGAAAAAATCGAATTTTTTGGTCGAAAGTGCACCATTTTTACAAAATTTGACGAAACAAAATATTTCTACGTACTTCTATAGCCAATAGTATATAGATTACATTTTTTGTTTGTTTTTCGGTCCTGAATTTATATTTCACGAGAAATTTGTCCGTTACTGGGGGTGTTTTTTTTTAAAGATCATTTCGAAGATTGCCTCTCTCGTCGCCATTTTGCACGAAATAATAATTTAAAAATATTCTGTACTTAAATATTAGCTGAATAATCCCTCTAAAAAGAATTCTCATTCCTTCTATTATGCTCCCAAAAAATCGTCAAAGCTAGACCTTCTTTTCGGTCGCTAGAGTGGCGTTACCCGTTAACAACGTCATTGAGGCATAATACAGCCTCTGTATAAAAATCAAGGTCTAACTGCTGGCTTGATAACTTGAAAATGGTTGGTCTGAAAAATGAAAATAAAAACGCTTTATAATTTATATAAATGTAGTTCTCATTGTACGTGTCGTTGATCGAAAAAAAATCACATAATGGCAGGTGCTTAAAAAAGTGTCATTTTGGTGAAATTTTTATTCACATTCAGGGGCTCATGAAATACTATAAAAAAACGGCTACGTGCAACGATTGCTAATGCAATTACGGAAATTTTGGTTTTTTAAATTGAAGTTATCGACAATGACTGCTGCAGTTATGATGCTGCCCATTTTGAGAAAATTTGTTTCGAGAAAAGCGCGATTGAAAGTCTCAGTATTCGTGAATCGTTGCGTTACCTGCGCTTACTAAAAAGTCTGTAACTTGGTAAATTTGAACTATTTCAACGTGATTTTTTTTTCACATATTCTCGACCATGTATACTTCGAGATAATGCAAATGAATCGTTTTTTTCACCCGTTACGATCTTGACACGCGTTAAAATTTTTTATTTCAAGGCAATCATCCGTCTCTTTCCTCATTTTTGCCTCTTCAGAAATTCATATACCCACGTGTTCAGATAAATATACTTTTCCGATAAAATGTCATAATCTTTTTTCAAACAGTACATTTTATCCACTCTAAAACCCCGTTTTTTTTTCAATCGGTTACTTACGCCAAAGAGAAATTATTCTTTTTCGAGAAGTCTTTTTGGCTTTCTTCAACGTTTTATTCGTTCTAAGCACTTTTTCACCGATCTGAGTTGCGGAAAATTAACGTATATGAACGAATACGAATATGAAGCTTCGTACTCGTTATCGAACACCAAAAGATTGATTTATAAATAAGCGTTATTATCGTTTGTGAAAAGCAATTTAAGCCGAGGAGACACGTGCGGTTCCACGGAGCCCACATGTTGCGCGGGTAGAAAAAATGGGCTGCCTTGTCTAAGGTGAATAAGGAGAAAAATTCGGCAATAAAATATCACGTGCGAAAATTTTTCTCTCGTTCTATGGACACATTTCGATTGGTGGTTTAAGTCGGATGTGAACTCCAGTATATTCTGCTTTTCGATTGTGTTTTCGTATTTTATTTATGATTGATTAACGTGAAAACAGGAGAAACCCTATAGGGCCCATCAAAAGGGTAATGTAAATATTGACATTTTTTTTGTTCTTGTTATATGTGTGAATACTCTTTTTGCGTGTATATATACATCGTAAAAGGAATGTAATGTAAGAAGTGTTGATGCCACATGAGAACACGGAAGGGATGAGAATTTGTATATATATATGTATGTGTATATATATATATATATATATATATATATATATATATATATATATATATAATGCGATAACAGAACCGAGTGGGGGAGCGAGAGCTAGTTTATTTACAGAAGACGATTGGCGGCCCATTTACGCAATGCGACCCCGCCCGTTTGACTCTCCCTTTCTGTCTCTCCCTGCATTTCGTCGGCCCCTCTGGTAACTCTCTTAGGACTCTTTTCTGCATCGCACAAAACCCTCTTTTGCCCCCTATACAGACATAGAAATCTTGGCCTGAATTTTTGTCAGCCAGAGAGGAACGTAACAGTTTCGTGATATGTATTTCTCGACCTTGCTGGTGCCAGGTACCTCAAGGTATCGAGAAAACACGACATCGGGACATTCGTAAAACGAATAATGTTTTCCTTCCTCATTTTTTTCCCTCGTCGCAGCTGTTTTATCCGCTCGGCGATATCGCTTGCTGGATATTTATTTTCTACCCCACGAACTACATCGTGTACTCATTGGTTACTCATTGGTCTCTCTCTCTCTCTCTCTCTCTCTCTCTCTCTCTTTCTCTCTCTTTCTTTCTTTCTCTTTGCCCCTCCTTCGTAGAAATTGGTACTCACATTTATCTTTTTCGCATTAGAAGTCACAGGCATGACTATGGGAATGTTATAAGTTGTTGATAACGATTGATACGGTGCGCTGCGTAATTTAATTTTGCTTATCGTATGATGAGCCAAACACAGAGTGTCGGGTAAACGGAAATATTATGTATAGCATGATGTTTTTTCTGTGGTGCGAATTGTGGTGATGCTTTGGGGACATTGCAAGACCAAAGTGAGACACATAAAAATATGTTGATGGGCCGATCGATGTCAATGTTGCTGAAGAATTCAACAGTCCGGCACATGAAATCCTCAATATTGTGTGGATAGGCCTTGAGGCCATATTCTAGTGTAAACACCCCTTTTCATGCTGATTTCTTGGGAATCAAATTTAGAGAAACGATTAAATCTGCGGTGTTAACATGTCGCAGTTAGATTTATTCATGTTTGAAGTAATATCGGGAATGATTTCAAACCATTTTACTCGAAAATGTACATGATATTTGATATTATGCAGGTGGAGTCACGACATTTTCTTAAATTATCAGGCGTTGTGATTGTGGCCGTTTTTATCATCTGAAAAGAACGATTTTTTTCCATTTTATTCTCTACGAACGTGGTTATCGTTCGGCCCACCATATTTTTGATTGCTTCATAATTACTATTTTTCCGGGCCACGTGAAGCGAACATTTTATTGTAAAAATCAACCTACTTATTTTCAGACGCCGTAATTTCGTAAATTTTTCCAAAATTTGTTTAATAGGGCGACGAAATAATAAAAAATAACAAAAAGAGAATAAGAGAATAATACAGAAAAACAGCGAGGGGGGGGAGAAAGAAGGAGAGGGAGAGAGAGCTAAATAAAAAAGGTGACCACCGGGCTGTTCGCTGTACACATATCATCTCAAGATTTTCGTTATCGGATATCTTTTTCCAATTGGTTCGGGGATCACCTTAACGACCGATGAGAGAATAAGGAGACGTTTGCCAGGTGGGTTTTTCCAAGCTAGTTCTGAATTACACTTTCTCTCTCTCTTTCTGCAGAGCATATTTTCATCTCTACCATCTCATCTGTGCTCCAACCTGATCCACCCTCACACTTATCGCGTCTCCTCCAGAACTACAGGTCTCGCATCAACTTCCCTCTTTTTCTTCAACCCTCCACGATCGTTAGATGTTTTACGATGTTTTGACGATTGCGACTATGCAAACGGGATCTATTCGGGATTCTATTTAAAGAGAATCAAAAGAGTCAGCAGAAGAAGTGAAACTTTGGAGAAACAAAAACACTTTTTCTTCCTCAGCCAGGTTTCCGTCATCCCAGTAGTGTTGAAAATAAACGAGCAACCAAAAGCTCAAACGGGGTACAAAAGAGAGAACACCTTTGATTTAAAAATCAATCGAAGCCGGCATTTCCGACCCCAGGGTGTTTCGCTGCTCTTGAATTCTTGTTGAAGGTGTCATCAGGCAAATGACGGTTCCCGCGCTTCGACGACGTTTCTCACGCGAGGTCTTTGCTCGAGCCAAGAATTAATGAGGTCTCTTCGATCGTCCATGCGATCAATGGCGAACTAATATGCCGAAAAGTGGCCTCAGTCCTTCCATTATTATCGCGCGGGTTTTGGATTATAGTGTACATCATGCTGTGTACGTGTATGTACGTGGAAGATAGACCTCTGGACTGATGAGGTCGATTCGTATTTTTTACGATCATGATTGTTGCGCATTATTGACTCAGAAATTCCTTCACCTTTCTAGGTTTTCCACACAGGTTATGAAAATATTTCACGGACATTAGGGTCTAATGAAGAACATATTTTTTTTAAAGACCAAATTTACGAAAATGTCAAACGTTACAATGAAATTAAAAAAAAAAACGTAAATGCGATAAATAATTTATACACTGTAAAGTAAAAAAACACATAAAGGTAAATACAGAACCTGTTTTTTATTATACACATAAATTTTCATGCCGATGCTAATAAATAAAAAAGAAATATAAACACTTATCTACAACGATAATTCCGTGGTTGTGTATCAACAAATCGAATGCGCATGTATAGAGCTTTAAAGTAAATTCGTTTCTGGATTTTGAAATTTTCAATGTTTGGCACAGACGTCACTTTTCTTGTATATAATGGAAAATAATATAAATATTAAAAACATACAAAAATATTTATTTTTATACCGTTCGGTTTATTCTTTCAAGTCGGTTCCACTTTTCGTAATTCCTGCAAAAAGTCAATTCTGGAGAAATATCCCGAGAATTTGCAAAACTCTCTGACTTTTCCCCGATTATTCCAGGAAGAGAAAAATTCCCTGAGTTTTCCCGATTTTCCCTGTTTTCCATATGCGTGACATGTGATGTTCAGCGAGTCATAAAGATGGGCGAGGAAGAATTGTATGCTGGTCTGGCCAGCAGGGTTGTTACTCCGTCACAGGATCGAACTGACCGAGTGTGCCTCCCTTTTTTTCCCTCGCGTCACTTCTACTTAGCTTACAAGGTCGAAAGACATCGATCCGTCTGCCCCGTCGCTTGGGGTCACGAGATTGGTGTTGCTTTTATCGAAGAAATGTTCCACGGTTTGTTCCCTCGATCCTTCCCGTCGCCAACTCAAGAGAAAACGGACCTGATCGTAGAACTTCGACGCTCAGTTATCGTTAATGAACGGGCTTCGGAAGCTCCTCAAATTATATCTTTCCTTGAATCGAAAGTTTCTTTCATTTGCGTATAGGGATGCGCCGTTGTTTGACCTACCCATCAGCGAGTTGTCGGAAAGACAAAAAGTGAAAGTTCGCAGTAAAAATCTACCCAGTCATTTGGTCCGCGCGTAAAAAACGAGAGACGGAGAGTGAAATGCCGCAAGCTTGAGGGAAGGTCGAAACATTCGTCGAAATATCGACGCGTTTGCCGAGGGTGAGAAAATACTTGTGGAACACCTCTCGTTTCTCCGATGATTCGTCAGAAACGTCAGTCGGTTTTAGCGACGTTGGAGATCCGTGTGCCTCTGCCAAAAGCCTTCTCTCATCTTCTCCAGCTATCATACCGCTCGTGGATTCTCCTAACGATATTTAGTCTCGCCATTCGCCCGAAGAGTCGAGTCAGCATAAAATAGCACCGCGTCGTTAAGGAATTCCAATTAACACCGCCAGTCGACCTGGGGAAACGAATTTTTTCTTCAAGGGCAGGTTGCCATGCCAGGCACGAGCAAGAAGGCTCTTCAATGGCAAACACTCGGTCTGTCTCTCCGTGGCGTACTCGTCGCAGGAATCTCGAAGCCGCAAGTTTGATTTTATTTGCGTGAAGGAGAATCGTAACAATAAGGAGGAGTGGAAGGCGAGAAGGGCGACGGGGGATCACCCGACTACTGTCTTTCCTGACGTCAGCAAGGATTCACGGAAGGATAGAAATGCTGGTCGAATAGAGTGCGAGCTCACCCACTCGCGAGCATGTCGATAGAATCTTCGTGCGGATCGTCTTACGAGTGTTGCACCGATATACTGTTACGCCCAGACCTATTTTTGCGTCCCGTCGCAATCCATGCAACGGGAAAGCGTAGGCTGGGGAGAATGAGCGGGTGCCCGATATCAGCCGGGTTTCGTACGGTCGTGTCTGGTTAGGGCAAAGCCAACAACGCTCGACGTGCACGTGAACAAGACGGGGAAGGGTTGACGTCAAGTCCCTGCAGCTTTGCCTTACCACCGTTCCTTTATTCCCCGTATATACTACACGTAGCCCGGTAGACGTTTCTAATGAAACGGTTCAGACCTGGTTCGGTCTCTCGCTCTCGCCGCAGCTCTCGTTAACAACGAGGAGGGTGCAAAACCAGCGGGACAGGTGACAGTTAGGAGGTTGCATCCGCTATACCCAGCTTTTACAGGGGCTTCTTAATTCCATTAGTTCTGTACTGGCACCCTCGCTGATGTAGCATCGCCCGGGAGAAGTCTCGACGGTGAAAAAGACCGAGCCCACGCCGATGCAACCTCCCCACGAGGGTGACGTAATGAAAAGGAAATTTGCATTAAAGCTTAGGAAAACAGATTCTACGTGGCTGGAATGCCGTCACTGTGACGTTTGTCGAAAAAGGTAGAAGTTCTTCGAAGATGGCGATGAAACTCTTGCCGAAGGCAATGAATTTGGGGCCCTGGATAGTGCGTCAGTGATGGATGATGTGATGATGATTAGCGTTTTTCTTTGCTCAGGCTTAACCGACTTCTGGTTGGATTCATTGGCTCCGAAGGATGTGGAGTCGGGTTTCACAAAACATTCCTGGAAGGAGAAGGTCGAGGCAGGCTGCTGTTTTGATATTCGATTGGAGCTGTTGGGGCTGGTGCGATGTCATCCCCCTTCGCGAAATCCCATCGTTGATTTTAGGCTTGAGACAATTTTCCGGCTGTCATCGCTGGAACATTCCAATGGAAAACAGCCTGCCCAATTCTTTTTTTACGTTGATTCTCGTTGACGGTAGCGAACGACGAAGACTACTGTACGCTAAGTAGTGAGTAGTGAGGATTTTTCTAGCTGGTGTTTGCCCTGAAGGGCGAGGGATAAGAAAGTTTAGCCACTTTCGGAATGATGAGAAGCCCGTGCAAGTAGACAAGCGAGACGTGTCTGGTGAGAGAGACTTGAAGAAGAGGGTGCGAATAGAAAGAGGCGATTCCCAAGGCATTCTTTGAGGGTGAGGAAACGTTTATGAGATAGAGAGTCCTGTAAACGAGGTAAATACGATTCGCAGCACGCTCGAGATCGTTCCGGGCACGCTTTCATATCTCTTTCCTCTGTTCCCTCTCTCTCTCTCCCTCTTGTCTGGTGGGTGAAACGATAGTTCACAGGGATAGAGAAAGAGAGATGGGCGAAGCTTCAAGAATAACTGGGTAAGTGGGCACTGGGGATGCTGGTATGGTTCGAGAATTTGGCGCGGCTCTACACCCTATAAATTCAAGTTATTCGCTCTTCACTCTTGCCTCGATACTCTGGAAATTATTGCTCTTTCTCTCTGTCTCTCCTATCTCGCTCGTTGCCTATAAGGCATTTTGATGCTGAACAATTTCCCACATCCGGCAAATTTCGGCGGGCTGTCCGAAAGTGCCTTTCGCCTGATTTTAACACTGATGCAGAGTGCACCGGAAGGATATTATCGAGGTGCAACCATTATAGTCAGACATTTCAAGTTTATCCAGCGATCTTACCTCGACACGCAAGCACAGCCAGTAGAAAACATCATATTTCAGGATGGTGAACAACGTCGGGAAAAAGGAACGGACACCAAGCAATCATCTACTTCCAAATGTGCATGATCTGCCCATACGGAGAGCTGAACTTCTTCATCCTTTCGTCAGTTCAGATCCGGCTACCCGACGGACAAATCCGCCCATAGGGGACGATCGCCAAAGCGTGGCGCTTAACTTCAGTTTTTATCGCCCGTCGACCTCCTAGGCGAAATTCATTATCTCCGTAGGTGGTATCCGTTGTTTATTAAGGGATGGAAAATAAAAACGGATTTCTCTCCGAGGACGCTCGTAAAAACTCCACTTTATTCTTGCAGAACGCGGAACGTCCACGCGTTCAAAATTGACTCCCATGTTCCCCGAGCCGAACGAAGTCCCAGTGGTGCGGGATTTTCCATTTTCGTAGGTCGTGGTATACTTGCACAGTTGAATTGCGAATGTAGGAGTGCCAGAACGTTTTCCGGGGATTGTCTCGCAGGAGTGATAACCCGAAAGGCCTTGTCACTCAAGAACGAGGCTCGGGACCCAGCGATCTTCTGTTCCTTCGCTTGGGCTCTACAAGAGAAGTGAGAGGGCTGGCGAGAAAGTGGAACGAACTGCTGGGCAGAAGAGCGGATTTTGAAATCTCAGCTGCGAGAATGCAGAGTAAGGTGAAAATAGAAATAAAATAAAAGATTTCCAGAACTGCCAGACGTCCGAGCTAACATATAGTCTTGTGATGGATTTGGGAGACCACTTTCCTAAAGAGATTCGTTCCTTTTGCCTTTTCCATATCGTCCTGGAAGATTCCAATGACTGGTGAAGAGTCGTTCCTTCGCAACGAAGGAACACTCATTTCCAAATGGAAATCTCGTAGCGATGGACTATGGTTATAGGACAATTCGAATTGCTGATGCGGACATTGCAATGATGGCATCAACAAAGAGACGCTGCTACCATTCGTAGATTGATCCAAAATTCTTCAGAGCCTTCAAAGTTCAGGGAAATGGGAAAAAGTAGAATATTAGAAAAATGCGCGCTCTGCTTATTCAACGATTATATGAGAAATAGTCAATCTCGTAGTCTCGTGCTGTTTTGTTTGCCAGAGTATTATAGGAATTGGAGGGTCTTAGGCAACTTGAACTTTTACTTCTTCGCGTGAAATCTTCGCCGCAGTTTTCTCTTTTCAACTCTTCTATCTCCTGTGCAGGCGTCTCTCGGTCGCGACGAACTTTACCCCGTTTCCTTGTCGAGCAATAACTTTAATTGTATCCCACAGACCTGGTTCACCTTGGAGTACACGCCTGGCGGGATTCTCGATGATGGAAAAGTTCTTCCAGCATTCTGGTCTTTTTAGTACTTTTTTCCCATGTTCCACTATGACGCTAGCTGGCCTTTTTTTCTTCCTTCTTTTATCTTTCTTTTTCTTCCTTCTTTTATCTTTCTTTTTCTTCCTTCTTCTCTTTCTCTTTGCTAGTTCTTTGGATTCTTCAGAGACATCATCCCACCTCTTCGTGGACAAAGCTTTTCTCTCTCCCTATTTTTCTCCGTCTGTCCTTCATTCTCACTGCTGAGAGTTGTTAATGCTTGTAAGCCTCTCGCACGCCACACCTGATTCGTCCTGTTGAGACCGGAGCTGAAAAAATACCAGCCCCGGAGGGAGATACGAAGCGTTGGCATGAAAACACCATGTTTTTCATGCTAGCTATTAAAGCGTCCGGCTAATTTCTTGAGTGCAAACACATTTAGGAAAATCTGATTTTCATTGTTTTCTTGCACGTTTTCTTACTCGATAGTTTAGACGCGTCTTAAGTGAGATTTTATTCGTCCAGTAGAGTTCTCCCGTACGTTCTTGAGCCAAAGACGCCTCGCCCTCTCTCGCTCAAGTTCTACGGGCTTGTTTACCCATTCGAGTTCTCTCATTCCCATGGGAAAACTGGTATCAAGCTGCCAAGTGAGAAAGCTAACGAGAAAGAATAGATGGCTTCTGGCAATTTACCACCTTTATGTGAGTCCTCCAACCTCCTCTCTCTCTTTCTCTTTATTTCTCTCTCTCTCTCTCTCTCTCTCTCTCTCTCTCTCTCTCTCTCTCTCTCTTTTTCTCGCAAATACAACGATTCCCTTCTCGACTTGGTTCACTGTGGCCCCAGCAATCCCTCTGGGTACTTTTTCCACGTAGCCCAAATCGCGATAGGATTTTACTGTGGTGGATACTACCGGATACTTGTGAGCTGAACGCTGATAAATAGCATCCTTGGCAAGCGTGCGGTAATATATGTTGCTAGAAGAGCCTTTTATTTATGTTTTCTTGACAAATAGGCCGGAGGAATCTTCCACGTGGCAACTTTTTTGACGTCCTCCGAATCTCGGTGCCTTCGTCACATCTTTCTTCTTCCGCGATAGCTTGGCTATCTGGAACTATCCTCCGCAGTAGAAATTGCGGACTTTGACGGGATAAACGGCACGTGTTTTTTGTCCGTTGAAATGGCGACACTTTTTTGTTGGTAGGCAGTACTTTTTTTTTGACAGCTCCCCTAGACGGTAGGAAAAATCTTGCGAACGATTGGCAAATCGCATTTGGAAAGCAATGACCTAATGCATGCATCTCGGTGCTTATACGTGCGTAGATCTTTTCATAAAAGCCGAGATTTGAAGAAAATCGTCATTTTTCATCGTTTCATTCGTTGCAAAATTGCGTCGAGCTAAACAGAAGGAAAGTATTTTCTAGCATTAGGGCTTGAAATGATCGTAATAGGGGCAGTGTTGTGATAAATCGTACAGAATGACCGTCGTAAATAATTATAATCGAGTAGGACGATTCGTCATAGGAATTAGGAAATATTGAGGGTTGAAAGGCTTTGCCGAGGATAGATGGGGATACGAAACGTGAGAATCCAACATCTCACGTATACGATATCTGTGTCTCTCACGTTCGACACCTGTAGCGCCGGGGTAGAATATCTCCTCCACCCGTTCCATCGAAGTATGGCGGGGAGAGTGTCTGTTCGTCTCGGCGATGAGATTTGGAGGGGGCCACTGTTGGTAATGGCACAAGGGAAAGTTAGAGAGAGAGCGGCGGGGGGGGGGGGGGGGGGAGTGAGGCCAAAGGAAGAGGGGTTGAAGGGTGAATATAGCCCAGTAAACCAGGTTCTACTTGGAGAAAGTAGAGAGGCATGAAAAAAAGCGTATCGAAGTTTAAGGGTGGATCTGGGGGGGCGGGGTGTGAGGGGCAAAAAAGAAATATAATAAATTGCCACCGCGAGCACGTAGAAACAACAGGATGATGGAAGAACCGGAGGATTATATGATTTCGTCAGATCAAGAGGGTGAGGGTTGTCGGATATTGGTGTCATGAGAGGGATGAATCGAAAGGATCTAGTTGCGTGTGCCGGGGGGAGGCGAAGCTTACTAAAGGGCACGAATTTTTTGCCATTGCACATGACGGTTCTCATTTTTTCTCCCCCAGTCGCATGCCAACACGTTTTCGTGTCTTTTTATTCCTTTCCTCCTTTGACCCAATACATTATTTTCTCGTTACTTCTGGTTAACCACGTGGCACGCTAGGGTCAAGGGCTTTTTTCCCCAAACGAGGATCCGTTACGGAATGCATTGTTCCACCCTAATGTTTTGCGCGTAATATCTAGCTCGTGGATGCGTTTTTTTTCTCGCCTGCCTGGGCTACCGCATGCATTTTCCGTATCACGATAAGAAGCCATTGTATTTTCTCTTTGCAGAATCCAACTACACGCCAAAGTCATATTGGGATGTTGAATAAGTTCCCGCTGTCTTTTTTTCGTAAAAATTCATGCTTTATTTTGAACAATCACTCTTAGTGCTCTCAAACGTTGCGAAATTGTTGTGTGATCAACTCCTAATAATGCTGCAAGTTCAGCTAGCGTCTGGCATGAATCTTCATGAAGTAATGCCTCCAATTCACCACATCGAAGTCATTCTTTGTGAAGCGCCTGAACCAATTTCCGAAGCACACAAAATTCTGTGTTTCAGCTGCAGCTAAAAACAATAGTGCAGTCAAATTCCCCACAAATACTATTTTTTTGCCACGAAATTTGGCACGTTGTTACGAACAAAAGTGCTTGCACTTCGGCAAAATGACATACACTGAATTTTAAGCTTGCTCGTAGTACTTCTTCATACATGCGTTACCATCTTAAGCTACACGCACGTAGTTCTGGTCGAGCGAGAAGTTATTCAACGTCATAATATTTCCTAAATTGTTCACTATTCTCGTAAATCGCAGAAGGCTGATGCTTGCATGGTGTACAAACAGCAAAGGCATCGTGGCAAGATACAGCGAGAGCGCGGGAGAGAGGAAGAGAGAGAGAGGGATGACGGTTTGCCAGTCTGTCAAGTCCCATACTAACCAAGTTCTGCGGAGAATGAGAGAAGGTTGGCTCTGTATGTGCCGGTTCAGTATGAGGGACGGGCGGCAGGTTTTCCATTGGCGCAACTCACGTCGAAAGCAGAGTAACAAATCATAGGCCTCCTGTAGGTAGTGGCAGGGCCACTGCCGAGGGTGGAGGAGGCAGAAAGAGAGAGAATGAGGGGGAGGGGAAATAACGCGCTAAGGCACACACACACACACACACACACACACACACACATATATATATATATATATATACAGTGAGAGGATGGTGACCATTGGCCGCGACGAATAATAGACGGGTACAAGCGATGTCGAGTATCGATACGTCGAACAATCGAAAGCGTGGCGCGCGGACCGTGAAAACGGGCAAACGAAAAACCATTGGAACGAGAAGTGCGGGGGTGGGGACGAGAGCGGAAAAAAAATAGGATCGGATGTATATGTGGATTCGATCCGAATGTGTGCATGAAATGGTTTGAGCGATCCAGCTCCATAACGATTCCGGCTCGATGGACAGCCCGATCCCGATGGGGGAGGATTGCGAGTTACCCCTCGTGCTTTACCCTCGGCGGCACAGTGGCAACGATTCTCCGATTCGATTACGAAACGTCACCTCTGTGTTCTCGTGAAATGGGTCCGAAGGTGTGTCGGCGAGAGGGAGAGGGCGGCAAAGGGGACGAATTTCGTGAATAAAATTTACACCGAACGATTCGAATATCTCTAGTTCTTCCGTTTATTTCGACAAACTCTCGCATTGTCTGTTCATCAACAATGTATATCCCACGCTTTACCCTCGGTTGTTTTTTCGTTTTCCCTCCGCGAGCATCGCGAAAATTTACAGCCACCCTTCGGGCCCGGAAATCAACATTGTCTCGTGAGGAAAATCTCCGTTCCCCCCATGACACAATGGCGTCCCGTAGATCCAGGATTCAATATCGAGATTCCCCTGAATTTGGGTTACCTCTATAGCACCCTCAGCCGTAATTCGAGGGCTGGAGAAGAATCGTAACGAATGTACATTGTGTTGCGTGGCCTCGGGAGTGCAAAAAGAAAGAACCTCCGTAATCAGAAAGGGATGTGAATTTTGTGCCTTTTTTGCCTGGCTTCTCGGGTATAGTTCGGAACATTTAACTGGGACTCGAGGGGGTGGAGAAGGAAGGAAGAGGAGTAGGATGAGTGCGAGCAGGCGAAAGAAGAGCACTTGCTCTGCTGACTGGACGCTGTACGAGACGCGGTCCAACGAGTTTCACAGGTCGCGCTTATGCCACAGGGGAGGTTCGGCAACGGATTGCATTCTACGGGTTCCACCGTGCGCACAATGACCCGACGAATACCCGTTAGTGCCGTGTCGCTCGTTGGATGATTAATCGTTTAATTAGCGGCAGGGTTATGAGACTCCTATTCGGGACGTATCACATATATGTATATACATGGCACGACAAGTGAAAACCCATGCAAAATCATCAATCCTCCGAAATTTTTCGACGATTGCAATCGCGCTTAGGGTATTCCCTTCACGAGTTCGAATATTCAACGAGTGAGGGGGCAGATACCGTTGGGGGAAGAAAAAAGTTGCTGAATTTCATGATTTTTATTTAAACGGAAATATTTTTACACCATTTTTGAGACTTAGGGCATGTTTTGTTACTACTTTTGGCTGTTACGTGGTATTTTTTAAAATTAATGTTTAGAAATGGCGGAGGTATGGCACGATCTTCTAAACTGTAGTTTCAAAACTGGCGTGACTTGTAGGGAAAAAACTAATCGACCGATTATGATGAAATTTGGTACAATTCTTTCTAACCTTATTGTCTACAACGTGAGGCTAAAAGTTTTTGAAAATGAAAAAATGAATCTTTTTATTGCAAAATATAGTCATTTTTTTTCGGCAAATTCAATCTTTCGTTTCAAAACGTACCATTTAATCGATTTTCGATATTTCTCACTGTTGCTTGGTTCATATTCTGCGTGTGAGTGTTAATAAAAGAAAAATCTTCGTTGGTTTTTTTTCAGATGAAAAAAAACCAATATATATCTGTACTATATATTTCCTTATATTATATATTTATTTTAGGGTGGTAAACAAAAAAAAAAAATTTTCCGCGGTATTTAACGGAAAATGTTACTACGTTATGATAAAGTAATCCATACAAAATTTGAGCGGTCTAAACATTGTTTTAAGTACTGTTCAAACGACTTTTAATTTCTTTCTTTTTCGTTTTTTCGTCAATTTTTTTTCTTCGTTTGTATTCTTACTCTAAAACAACATATTACTTTTAAAAAACTCGCGTATTTGTTAGACGTTCAGTGATGTAAACACCGTGTTCTTGTTCATCAAGTGGTTGATATAACTTTCACGACCGAATTACATATATTGATTCTTAATCTGCAAACACAAATTGTTTATGGTAAAAAAAATATTTAAATGAAAATTGCCGACTGTTCCAGAAAAAATAAATCAAGACTTACATTGGATCACGCACTAAAATTTTCTGCATCGAGATAAAAAAATTTAATACTCCGTTAATCATGAAAAAAAACATGAAAAGGGCGTTTGAGCACTAACGAAAAAAATGTTTAGAACCCTCTAATTTTGCAAAACTTTCTTTTTCGTAACATACTTCAATTTTCCGTTGAGAAAAAAAATCGATTTTTTTTAACCACCCTCCCTCGTTTGAGTCCTTCCTCGTTTAATTTAAGCGTGTCTCTGGTGTGCAGTTTTACTGCTCGTAAGGTGACTGTCACCCCTTCGTGATGCCATTATTCTTTGAACTTCAGAAATCCAGCTCTTGATCCTTCAATCCCACGGGCTTCGATTTAAAAATGGAAATTCGACTGTATCGATAGTCTGAGCTAAGAACTCAATTGTATTTTTCTTCATTGTTCATTTATCGCGTTAAGTTTTTTTTACGTAAAGCGACCTCGGCACATCAGCGAAGACTTCCAATTGTAGTGCTCATCATTTATGCCTATTAAAAATCTATAGCTGTGCCAATGAATATGAGTTGAAAGAAAATGTTTTCAAGCACTTGAAATAATGGTTTAAGTAAAGAAGTAAAGTAAGTAAGTAAGTAAGTAAGTAAGTAAGTAAGTAAGTAAGTAAGTAAGTAAGTAAGTAAGTAAGTAAGTAAGTAAGTAAGTAAGTAAGTAAGTAAGTAAGTAAGTAAGTAAGTAAGTAAGTAAGTAAGTAAGTAAGTAAGTAAGTAAGTAAGTAAGTAAGTAAGTAAGTAAGTAAGTAAGTAAGTAAGTAAGTAAGTAAGTAAGTAAGTAAGTAAGTAAGTAAGTAAGTAAGTAAGTAAGTAAGTAAGTAAGTAAGTAAGTAAGTAAGTAAGTAAGTAAGTAAGTAAGTAAGTAAGTAAGTAAGTAAGTAAGTAAGTAAGTAAGTGAGTGAGTGAGTGAGTGAGTGAGTGAGTGAGTGAGTGAGTGAGTGAGTGAGTGAGTGAGTGAGTGAGTGAGTGAGTGAGTGAGTGAGTGAGTGAGTGAGTGAGTGAGTGAGTGAGTGAGTGAGTGAGTGAGTGAGTGAGTGAGTGAGTGAGTGAGTGAGTGAGTGAGTGAGTGAGTGAGTGAGTGAGTGAGTGAGTGAGTGAGTGAGTGAGTGAGTGAGTGAGTGAGTGAGTGAGTGAGTGAGTGAGTGAGTGAGTGAGTGAGTGAGTGAGTGAGTGAGTGAGTGAGTGAGTGAGTGAGTGAGTGAGTGAGTGAGTGAGTGAGTGAGTGAGTGAGTGAGTGAGTGAGTGAGTGAGTGAGTGAGTGAGTGAGTGAGTGAGTGAGTGAGTGAGTGAGTGAGTGAGTGAGTGAGTGAGTGAGTGAGTGAGTGAGTGAGTGAGTGAGTGAGTGAGTGAGTGAGTGAGTGAGTGAGTGAGTGAGTGAGTGAGTGAGTGAGTGAGTGAGTGAGTGAGTGAGTGAGTGAGTGAGTGAGTGAGTGAGTGAGTGAGTGAGTGAGTGAGTGAGTGAGTGAGTGAGTGAGTGAGTGAGTGAGTGAGTGAGTGAGTGAGTGAGTGAGTGAGTGAGTGAGTGAGTGAGTGAGTGAGTGAGTGAGTGAGTGAGTGAGTGAGTGAGTGAGTGAGTGAGTGAGTGAGTGAGTGAGTGAGTGAGTGAGTGAGTGAGTGAGTGAGTGAGTGAGTGAGTGAGTGAGTGAGTGAGTGAGTGAGTGAGTGAGTGAGTGAGTGAGTGAGTAAGTAAGTAAGTAAGTAAGTAAGTAAGTAAGTAAGTAAGTAAGTAAGTAAGTAAGTAAGTAAGTAAGTAAGTAAAGTTACTTTTTTAAGTAAAGAAGTAAAGAATTTTCTGATTCCATATATAGATACATCAATTTAAAGTCATTTTGATTCCGAAGACCTTTGTCGGTAGCCGGAATTATCACTAAAGCTTATGACACAAAACATTATGTGAGTCTCGATGTCGCCATAAGCATTTTTATGTAAATGTACATCTTGTCTTTAAAATCAGCGACTCGGTTGAAAAAATGAAGGAATGTCTTTAAGGAACCATCACAGTGTAAAATTAAAAAAAAAACAATTTATTTTGCATTATCCGATAGTATAGACGGTTATAAACAAAGACTGGCATCGCCGATTGATCGTAAGTAGACAGTTTATATGAAAATTCCGCACTCGAAACTTTAAACGCATTTATCACGAAATGTCGTTTTTCAAAACGGTGTACACTCTCAAAGGAAGAGTTTTCAAGCTATCCGTCTCAAATTTTGACCCAACATTTTTCACGCTAATCTATATCTTGCTATGGAAGCTTTTTTAACATTCTTCATACCTTTTTTAACGAAAAACTGTCGCAAATAGGCTGAATTCGATTCTTTTTTCATTCAAACCGCTGCCATTTTGTCGATTTTGATTTTGAAAAAACCCTCCATAGCAAGAGAGTAGCTTTCATACTGATTAATGAGTCTTTTTACCAATTTTGTTTCATATAATATTTACGGCCACAACCGTGTACACCATGAGGAATCCTTTTTTTCGAAGACATTTTCAACTGTTAAAAAAATGTAAAAAAATAAAATAGACGTTTAAAACTGTATTTTCTGTTCTTCATGAGTGATTTGATTTGACATAAAAAAATCAGACTGATCAGCGTATTTTAACCATCGATAAATAAATCGCAAAAATCGGCTATTTTTCGCCCTGTCATTTCGAGACTGTGATGATTCCTTAAAACAGCCCGATGTCCTGATGGCCAACGTGACACATATAACGGGTTGAAAATATATTTTCCCCATATACGGCATCAAATATTCTTCTGCTCTCTTCCATCGTGGTTGCGCCATTACTCGTCGACAGGATTCGGCGGACAAAGATAGGCGCACACGTAAATGATAAATTCGACGGCTATGTCGAACCGACGCGAACGAAAAAGCGACAGGGAGATCAGGGAGAAAGGAATTAAATGCACAAAAAAGCGAATTCGCAGGCGGAACAAATAGCGCGAGAGCAAGAGGGAGAACATGTAGGTTGATAGAGAAAGAGAGAGAGAGAGAAAGAGAAATAGTTCCGTTTTACAGGGAAACGTCGAGTGCAAATGAAAAAGCACTTTTTTCACGCTACCATAGCACGTAGTTATTTTACGTCAGTTTACACTCGTATCGGCCTTTTTTTCACTACCCAAACCTCCGTCCTTTCTCTTTTCCGGGGTCTTTTTTTGTTTTAATCGTTAACCTATTCGTCGAGAATACGTGAACGTTGAAACCAGAGGGTGAGCGGAGTACATCACCCCCGAAATCAAAAGCCCGGTCATTACTTCTGTAAATATGACAATGAAAACTTCAACGCACTTTCCAGCGAAAAACCGGAACCTTTTTTTACTGAGCCATGCTTTTCGGAACGCGGTCCGCCGATTGGATAAAAACAATCGAGTAGCACTGTGGGATCGCAATTTCGTCAATGCCGAACTGTGATTGAAAAGCTCGAAACGGACGTTGACGAAAATACTTTTGTTTCTCAAAATCCATTTGCAACATTGACGAGATATTTTTTTTACACGAGCCAGAAAAATTGTCTCTTCAAGGTTAATAATCATGAGTTTTGTAGTGTGCGAGGATAAGTCGTTTTTTAGTGAATCATGTGGCGTAATGAATCCTTTTTGAGGAGGTTGGAGAGGTCCAGTTGAGTCTAATGACGGTTTATGATTTTTTTTTCAATAAATCTCAAAAAAAGTGCACACAAGGTACAGATTTATTCTGTACATGCTATTTTTTCATAATATATACAATTAAAGGGCAAAATTATGCACTTTTATATTTTTAGTGCGTGAAAAATAAAAATTGTTGTGTTACTACTAATTCGAAAAAGTGTAACATTATCAATGATTATTAAGAAAAAAGTGCGTCAGTGAATGTTTTATTCAATTCCGACTAACATTTTAAGTCATTTATAATTATGTTTATTTATATTTATGTCGAGAGATTATTTGCTATTACCGTAGATTGATATTAAGAGTAATGCTCTTCATTCGCCAGCCAAGATTTTTTAATCTTTTATCGAACCTTGATGGTTCCACATTGAACATAAATACATACATATATATCTATGATTGTCAATAGGCAGGATGGGTTTTTTCTTCTCAATATTTGAAAAGGTTTCTCTTTACGTTAATTCGCTGTTAAAAATGATTTATCTTGGTGCCAAATAGCCAATAAAAAATTACATCACCGGTAGCGTGAACATCTTGCCCATCTAACAATTTTCCGTGGTGATAAAAATTTCAAAAACTTTGCACTCAGTATAGTCTACACTACATAATAAAAAAAGAATATATATTTTTTTATTGTACACAGTAGTTTACACATAGTTTTACTATAGTCTACACAATAAAAAAAAAATATTTTTTATTGTGTAAAAAAATATATTTTTCCAATCCTAAATTGTGGGCCCCCAACCCTTCAACCCTCCAGCCTCCTCAATAAATCATGTGGCATAATGAATCATTTTTTATCGACTCGTGCGGACATCAACTACGCGAAATGGATTTATAGTATAATATTCCGATTGAATCTCCGTATTGCGGTTTATCGTTGCACGTATATATGAACATTTTCATAATTTTGTTAATACCCGCAGTAAATAATACCAGCTGAAGTGTTCGATATGAACAAAGTCGATTTAATGATTGAAACGTTGAACACATTATCGTCCAAATGTGATACAACGATCCGATGTACCTATGTATATGCGTGCATGCATGAATATGAGAAGAAGAGAGCGGTGGAATATATATATAGAGGAGCAAAATCGACGGTGGTCGAAATATCATATAAAACTGTAAACCCGGGCTGCAAGAGGCACTTCGACCGTGATTGTTCAAAAGTAAAGCATGTGTCACTGACGGTCAACAAAGCTCAAATTATCACTATCGAAGACTCAGCATCAATATTTCATCACCCCTCGGAGATACTCCGAAATGATCAATCTTCGTCGTAGTTTGATTGGCGGGCATGTGAGATATTTTCCATCGACTATAAACGCTGATCCAGTTGAGTATTGCTATTTAAACATTTCAATACATTCAAACATAATTCAATACATTCAAACATAATTATCCCACTTTGAATCACTTATCATCACTTTGACTCTCGCTTGAGACAAGAGAAATCTTGTCCTATATTAAGGGTGGCTCGAAATTATCGGGAATTTTAATTTATTCATAAAACGTATTATTTATTTGAAAAGAACGAATATTTTCATTTTAATATACAGTACAAACATGGAGGTTATGTGTGGAACATAATATCCGATAAATGGCCGCCTCGTTCCCGTTTGCAAACGTTCGCTCTTCTGGGGAAATTTTCAATAACATTTTGCCATAATTGCGGACTAATTTCATTAATGGTGCGTCCAATTGCTTCCTCGAGCTCCGTAATAGTCTGTGGGTCATTGGCATACACTTTTCCTTTCAGAAAAGCCCAAGAAAGAAGCCCAATGGCGTCAAATCGCACGATCTTGGTGGCCAATTCACCAAGAGATACACAGAGATATCACGAACATAAAACTTTGTCTGCAATAAATACGCAGTAACCATGCAGCAAATAACAATTTCTACACATTGCTCGATCGTGGAATTCTCCATGACTAAATCTCGATACTTCCTGATGCCAGTTGTCAAAGATCAGTACTCTATGTTCGCCACAAAAAAAATGGCGCGCAACTAAAAATGTCAGGTCATTTTGAGTAAATTTGAGGTCAATTGATCATTGGATGATGGATTGACTTGAATATTTATTCGCTATCTTGTCTTTTATAAATTTTAACTCGTCATCGTGCGAAAATATTTATTTGCCTTTCTCTATCCGCATAATGTCCTCCAAGAAACGATATGCCAGTAAAAAATAAATAAATAATACAGCGGATTTGCCGATATTGAGAGTACTCGAACACCTTAGAAAATTAGAAACCCAATACAGTTTGAGGGAATAGAAAAATATCAAATTCGTTCACAGAGAACCAAAGTTTTGTGGAATAATCGAGCCGCGATTCTTCGTACGAATAGCCGAGATTGTGAAGCTTTGAAAAAAATGATAAAATGGCGAAATATAGGGAAAAATAACAATACGTGGCGAATATATTTTCAGACAAAAAATTCGGGTGTTCGCTCGAGTGAGAGTTGCGCTTTGGTATTTCGTAATTAATATTTTTCTTTTTCCCGTCAACTATGGCCGCACCGGGATGCAAACATTCGAAGCGCCTGCATGAAAAAAAAAACAAAATTCCTCTCGTCTCGTTTCTCTCTCATTCATCCAACGTTCAAAGCTCTCGTGCTTTTTTTTCTACTCTGTTGCGCTTTCTTTGTAGTACGATGATTTTTTTTTATTATCATTGTGAATCGCGTAAAAAGGGCTCGACGCATCAAGGGGGATGATTTTCCATCGATACGAGGGAAAGCTCTCACTGCCGTTCCACGGTAGGAGCTGACGCTATGTATCGCAGCCGAGATAAATCCTATACTGGGTATGCGGATCGCAGGATCGCTTTGAGAGTATTAATAACACGAGCTTGCACTCTGGAATCCTTGTATCGATGCTAGGACCATTCCTATGTGTACGCGGGTATGTATTTTTCTTCCACGAATAATCCGGATGATACAATTCAAAGATTAATTAAAATATGCGAACGTCGAATATTTTCACCCAGCTCACCCCCACCCCATCAGTCTTCTCTACGTTTTGTTGCCTTTTCTGAGTTCTTTTTTGTCCTTTCGAAATATATGAAGAATAATCAAGAACATGTGATAACGAAATGTTTTTACTAATCACGAAAAGCAGCATAAAAATTCCTCAATGTTCCCATGAGGCGCTATGTTTCCACAGTGTCAGAGACCGAGAAATTCTATCGACAAAAAACACACCATTTCCAATAATTTTTCGCTTCGTACGACAATCACCCTTTTGTATAAAATTTGAATACTTTATTTTAATTTTATGTATAATTTATTTGAGAATTGTAGAAACTATTAATAATTACTAGAGAATTGTGGAATTGAATAAGTGGAGGAAATTATAGAAACCATTGGTGTCTTATTTGGCTATAAAATGAGAATTTTATGGTGCCAAATGATGTGCCCTTTTTGGTGTTTTTTCTGTCCCTTAGGGCCGCTATATTTTAGGTCGAATTTTGGACTACAGATTGAAAGAGGAGCCGTATGAACGACACGAACAAACTGTAAGTGCGAGGAACGGATTCCATTGGCTGTACTGGAAATAGACTAAAGATTGGCCTTTCAGAAGTGAGCAAAAAGCGCAACGTTATGACGTGGCACTTACGTTCTTTTCTTTTTTCCCCCATCTCTGTATTTCGCATTTTGGCCCCTTTTCTCGTACCTACCACGGTCGTACAATCTTTCGCGCGATCCGAGGTGCAAAATTTTGATCACATTGAAGTGTGCATCGCTGGAATGAAACGAAAATTATCATTTTTCAATTGCTCGAATTTCTTGTAGGTTCTTCGTTATGGAAATCCATCGATCCTTTTTGAAGTCGCTTATTCAGAGATATAGAATTTAATTACGAAAAAAGCATTTGAGAAATGATAAAAATGAGGAAATAAAGTAGGGTAAAATGACTTTATTTTAGCACCTCACCAATTATTGACACATCTTTCTTACCTATACAGTGGTCCTTAAAGTACCAATAATTGGGCCCTGAAGTGTCAATAATTGAGCCCGTAAAGTGCCAATAATTGGGCCCTTAAAGTGCCACAATTGGGTTTAAAGTGCCAATAATTGGGCACTTTACCCTACAAAGAACGAATTTTCGTTACGTTCCAAAGATGCAAACTTCAAGACCATATATTTTCGCAAAACAACGCAGTGCTTCGAATCCAGCAATCATCTCTAGTTCTCGTGAAAAACTACAGAAGTCGTATAATTTTTTTTCCATCTGATCAGTTTTTCCTTTTATTTTCTTCGCTTACAATTTTAGCCCCTTTTTTTAAACTTCAGCCACGTTCGAACGTAACTAAATAAGAAAACCAATAAACTAGAAATAATTGCGACGAATCGTGTGAAAAAAATGAGACCTTTTCTGCACAAAAAAAACAAACCTGTAATTTCAAAGTTAATTTAATTTTTGCCAAAAGAAAAAAATCAAAGATTTAAACATTAAAAATTTATTCCAAAGCACCAAAAATAGTCCCAAACGTACCCTACCCATTTGGTCTCTATTGTGCGATCAAATTCGTCACCGTTTTTAATTACACACGTAATAAATTAATTGGGGGACTAAGAAGGCCAGGACTTGATCAGAGGAGTGAACATAATTCTCCAAACCAGCACCTTGTGCAATGACTCAATAGTGGCTAAAATGTCAAGTTGGTAGCGATGGCGAAAAAAACAATATATATGCGTATGCATATATGTTGTTTATATATGTATGCACATTCACCTGCAAGAGACTCCGAGCGAAAAATACTCGGAGCGTTTAACGAGATCGGGGACCGTAACGTATTATCGCAATTCTTTTTAGTAGCTAATCAACGAATAAAATAAAAAGCCATCAACAATCGACAGCGAAAAGGGGGTAAAAAGACGAGAGTGAAACAACACTGGCACGTGTATGCCACGCGAGAGCTCGTTCGCTTTACCGCCAATTTATATTGGCGTGTGAGAGCCGAACTAATTTCGGTAACAACCGCTCCGGGGGCCAGATCGAACGAAGTTACTCTCCTTCCCTACCACCCACCCCCCCCTCCCACATACACATTTTACCGCGCTGGGACATACCAGCAGAGCACACGTCGGTAGAGTAACATCGAGAGCAACGAAACGGAACATCAAGGGGCTTTTTTCAACCCTCTCGTTCTGCTCATATCTGAATACACATATGGGTCATTCCAGATAAATTTGGTTACACAACTTTTCATTATTCCCTAGAATTCCTTCGAAGCTTTGAAAAATTGCGAAAATTATTTTTTATTTATTATTCTCATATACTCATATACTTTATTCTGAAGAGAGTAAGACATTGAAGAAGTAAGTCAAGAATGTTCAGCACTAGAATCAGTACTGTCGGTTGATGAGCTTCATTGTTCATAGGCGCATATTTTGGCAACTTTTCGAAACGTCAATGGAATATTTTGTCCCGAAATGGCTAAGCCTGACTTTCTTCCGGCATCTTAGACAATTTTACGGCGACACACTCACACAGAGTTTTCAAAACTTTCTCATACGTTGAGCTGACATCAGGTCAATATAAATGAAAAGTCCACTGAATATTTCAATTTTTTTAGATCGGAAGGTTATTTCGAAAAATCTGCATTAATGTGTAAATTTCTTGTAAGTTTGAGATGGGGAGGAGAAAAATGAGCGGAATCTGATGACCGTTTCGGGTCGAAGTGCCCCGTAGAAGTGCATATATGGTGACCCACCCCTTCGGGGTTTTCGGGGAGCCTGGACAACCACGTAGCGCTTTAGCACCAGGACAAGAGAGAGCAAGAGAGAGAGAGAGAGAGAGAGAACGAGTACAATGTTCTCGTTGCCCGACACCGTCCAATTTTCATATTTCATTGAGTTTTATCGAGCCTCGACAGCGTCCGCTTAATTATCGCGCTCGACAGCTCGGTATATCTGTCTCGCTTCTTCTTCATTGCGTTGTGTTTTTTTTTTCATTCTCCACCCCTACGCTTCGTTCCACGATGCTTCATTTTCATACCGCGTTACGGGAACGATCTATTTTTTCCTCGCCCCCCCCCCCCCACAAACTCGTATCGCAAAGTTTGTCATTCGGTAGGTGGAGAGGACGGTCAAGAAATCGTTATCGTTACGTACAACTTGCGACACCGCTCGATGAATAAAAATGAAGGTGAATTTGTCGTAGTTCGTCACTCGTCGTTCTAGGATTATACGAATTCCAAATGATAATGATTGCGCGACCCTTCGATCAATTTAGATTCATGAGTAGAGTTTCTTCGATTTTTCTTCGAGACGGTTTGCCCTGATTCGATGGACGATTTTTTGCGACGGCAAGATCATTTTGAAAGCCGTGCGAACCGCTCGCAGAAATTTCTCAGCATCAACGTAAGCTCTAAGGAAGTGCGGAGGTACAAGTTGTGATTTTTTTTTCTTGGGAAACGGTTGGCGAAAAAGGAACGTAGTTTTGTTAACACAAAGGTATGTATATTGAGAGCCTTTAAAAAAAGTCTCCAAAAAATACTGAAAAACAAGAAAAACATGATGCTGAATTTACAGGAGGTATGATGAGAAACCTATAAAAGTCATCGACTAAGTCACTTTTTAAAAAAATTGTTCTTCATTTTTTAATAGTTCTCCAAAAAATGACGACTTCCCTTCATAGATTTTGTATGCTGCAGTTTCAATTCGTCGCCACTTTGTTGAAAGGAATTATTTTTTAAATCGACGATCGTCAACGGATCATCATCCGGTCGGTTTTTAGATTTCAGATGGATCATTTAACCATCCGCGGTCACATGGGGTCCAGGGGACCCCACGCACCACTTTGAGCCAAAATTGCTATAAGTTGTAGACAGCCAAGGGACCTGGCCTGCCTTGTAAGGGTGCCTTGGAGAGTCCTTTCTAAGTAACGATTAGGGTCGGCCACGATTTGCGACAGCAGTTTCGTCATGGTAGTCAATATAAAAAAAATCGGGTGGGCGCTGGGGTCATTACGACCTCCATTTTGACCATATATTTTGTTTTCGTAAAAAGTGGTATTTACTTCAGTGTGCGACGACTCTACCTAATGTAAGTATGAATATGAAAACGGTAAAATTTTCTTCTATCATGCTTAGATTAATTACTCCGAAGTGTGAACTCTTTGCGACGTCCGTCTACGTCATTGAAAACTTATTACAATACTATCTGGAAAACGACAAAACTACTTAGAATGTCCGACAAGCACGGAGTTTTCACCTGTGTTGACTGTAGGGGACAAAATTGGTTTATTTACGATTTTCCAATAACTTTTTTTTTAATATTTTTCTTTTTTACTATTTTAAAAAATATCTCTCATATATATTGAGTTTACACTATGATATCATAATTCTTCGAGTCGCTGTTGCGAATAAATTGCTCATTTTTCGCGATTATCGTTTTGTTTTACTCCGAAATGGGCCTTCTACAAATGTCGAAATAAATACCTTTTTGAGACGCCCGCTGAGAAGGTATTTTTCCCCCTTAAACTATCATATCTCAAGAGTATCACACCAAATTTTGTTTTTGAATTGACAATTGCAAGTTTTCTTTTTAAAGTAAAAAAGTTCGTTTCCACGTATCCGTTCCCGATTTTTTTCCCGCCTTTTTAAATGTCAATTACAACATTATACTGAGAATGCCACATTCTAGAAGGTTCAAGTTAACACCTTGAATTTTAACAAGCTCCTCGGCACAATAGAATCAATGAGGCAATCGGTTAAACATCGCTGGGGTCACACGGACCCCACGTGACCACGACGTTACACGCCGAGGGTGTGGCGTCGAAGGGTTAATCTGGAGAGTGTCCACCGCCAAACGTCACAAAAAAATATCATCATCCTTCGACGGCCATGTTTTTGTCGTTTTTCTGTATTTTTTGGCGATTTTTTTAAAGGCTCTCAACTTACGTACCCTCACGTTAAAAAGCGTTTCAATTTAAGCAACCATTTTCCAGATAAAATCAGCATTTGGCCTTTTTCTTTGCCTCCAGGTAGATGTAGGCCCTTAAAGAATCATGAAGTCTCGATGAGCCATGCGCCCTTTGGAAGCTCAAGCCAGCGCGAGCCAGGAGGATGCCGCTGGAAAAAGCTGTGTACTTCGGTTAATTAAATGAACCCGCTTATCGTCGCGTCGAGTGTTAGCGAAAATTGATTTTTGCAACCCCACGTAATCTTTCGCAAGCATCCGAAGAGTTTATTTTCTTTATTCAGTCGCGTGATAGACGGAAAGTTTTCTCAGCAAGTTGAAGCCTCCGTTGCTGCGACAACATTGATAATTCCTGTTGACAGTGACACCGTGTTAATAATATTGCCAGGGGACGAGAAAATGCTTCGCTGGTGTAACCCGCGTTGTGCATGTGCGAATTAATAGCCGACGACACAAATTGGAAGCGGGCAAAGCCCTCGAGCTACCTGCTGCACAGAGCCAAGCGCAGAGGCACGTGTACATATATGCATAGCATCGCGAAATGACTACGTGATTACGGGTTAATCAGGATTAATTTACTTCTGTTGCATGCACGTCGCTACTTCGTTACGATGTGACGTGTCAAGTGCCAAACTTATGTCCGGTCTCGTGTTTGGGTGCCTACGTGTGTCTACCTATCAACGATCAATGTCAGTACTGTGACACTCGCTACTCCAGGAGCGAGAAAAAAATAGCAAAATCAAGATGGCCAATGTGCTGCTTGACTTCCCGGCTAATTGGATTTGTTATTCAGTGAAATTATATGCAACAGCATGACTGGATACTTGAACGCATTTTGTATTCTCGTAAATACTTAAATAATAATACAACAATGATTAATTGATTTTAATAATAATTCAAATAATAATCTCAATTAATCTTAGTTAATTAATCTTAGCAATAATCTCAATCTTGATAATAATTTTCTTAATTATTTGGATTAAATGATTGGGGGATTGTTTTTTTTTTGGAGGTGCATCGTCCAGATGAAATTTGGATATCGAATGTTTCATTGGATGGATATTTTTGAGAATGAGCCGGATCGTGTAACCCCCTGAGGATCCGAAAATGAATGACGAGATGAGACAATTATTTCGGATGATTTTCCCCATTTAAGATCATAGGGCAAAATTTCGCTCGTGATTAAGGACAACAGAATATTAATATCCCAAATTACGCTCTAACAAGTTATAAGTCTTTTGTGAAAGCGACTACCCTTAACGGCGTACACGAAGTAAACGCAACTGTTCCCGTCTCGTGGTTACGTTTCCTCCACCAGTGGGAGCCCCCTCGGTGATCCAGTCTAAGGGTAGTTTTCCCAGTGGACAAGAGTCGTCTCGTACCAACTCACCCTTAAACCCGGGCGAGCTTTTGAGAGACGGAGCAGAGCGAGGAAGAGAGAAAGAGTGAGTGAGAAAGAGAGAGAGGGAGAAGTGAGTGTCGACGTTCACGAGGCATTTGTAACCGCTCCCAACAAGTGGATGGTTCGTTGGCCACAGTCCACTGTGTTGTCGTCCCTTGGACAAATTTTGCTCATGATTTTACCTAATTTTTTTTGTCACTTTTTCCTCACTGCGTCAGCATGACGGCACGTATTTCTGTCACGCGTAAATATTATGAAAAGAAGTACTGTCCGGTTGGGCGCAATTTAAATGTTGGTTAAATGTCCCATTCAATGAGCAGTGCACTTCTGAATAATCGGTAATTCACAGTAGCGTTTAATAAAGAAATTGTTGCAATCAATTATTATACCGAACGATAAACTGGAATAAAAAATTTCGCGCAAACTCGGTAGATTTAGACGTTTTGGCTTTTTCTTTGAAGAGTTGCGATTACGAAAATTCTATTACTAGTCACATTTTTCCAAGCTTTATCATTAATATTTTTTTTAACGCTTCGACTGCACACTTCCACCACGAACCTCTGGCTGCATGTGGTGTTGATCGAACCAAAGACGTTTTTCAGATCGTTGTATTATGGTAAATATGCATTTCTTTTGTAGAGGCGTTTTTAGCAGTTAATGATCCTCATTTTATGGCTCGGAATTTATTTTATAAAAAGTACGAAAATTGAATACCTGAAGATTTGTTCAAAGTGCGTTAAAAAGTGAAGAGATGAGTTAAAAAGTACGCATTTGCACGGAAAAGGCCATGGGGTCAAAACGACCCCATGGCTCGTTTTTCGGCTAGCAGGCCCATTCTTTGGCTAGTTACATTCTTTTACGTTTATCATTCATATTTTCTTCAAACATTCGGCGACCGTCTGTTTTTATTGTCCTCACGGTAACCTCAGGATTTTCTTACACGCGTAGAGCAGTTTACAGTAGGCATCTACAGTTTTTCAGTGTATGAATTATTCGATGGAAATGTGGCCAACATACCATCTCCATTAAGAGCCATTAATAAATTGGACGATTTTTGGAATCCTATTTTTTTTTTGTTAAACGTTCGGTAACATGGTTTCACATTTGGCCGGTATACTGGGATGTCTTTTTACTTCATTATGAACGAAAGTCAGTTAATTGTTAAATATTGGGGTTCGTAAAAGGCAATTAAATAGTCACATTTTGTTTGTTCGTCTATGATTTTTTTTTTTTCGAATTAACGACTTGTTCTAAAAAGACGATTGGATGAATAAGTTTAAATGCATTAACAAAGTCATTACAATAAATTTAAAACTTAATAATAATGATAGAAAATACAAATAATTTTTTATATACATTGTATGTATCCTCCGTGTTTTTGTCCAGTATTTTCCTCAACTATAAATGCGCAATGTATGAGTCCAGGAAATCGGACAACATTTCAGAAAGTGTTTTAAATTAACCACAACGGATATATATAGCTATGAAAAATGTTATTTTATATAAATAACGCTTTTTAAGTACATTAAACTATGTCTAAGTGTTATTTTGTTTAAACTGCCGCGCAACCGTTACACCACGTAATCTCAGAACGCGTGACGTCATATGTGTGTAAACAAACGACAAGCTAACCTCGAAATCAAGTGCGAGGTGTTACTTTTTACGTTTGTGCGAAGTTTGGGGTTCCTGGTTAAATCCTGGTTTGATGTCAAAAAACGTAAGTAAGAGACAAGAGCGTAAACAAGACAGAAGAAATACGCGCATGGAAACGTTCGTTTACGTTATCGTTTTGGTGTTTAGGTTAAATCGGTGTTTCGTTTAAGGTGAAGAACAGATTAAAAATATTTGAATTACTAGATTGTATTTATTGATGTAAAAATATAAGTCATTTTTATTTAACAAAAATATAGATTGAATGATCGTTTTAATTATATAAACATTTATTATAACTACATTTTAGATATTTGTTGGTTACTGTCCGATTGCCTATTCCGTCTTCCAGAAATAATCCTCTACAAAAACAATCAAAGCACATAAAAATTCTTCGTCAATTCCAGGGATTTCTCGACGAAACGAAAAGAGCTCGACAAAATGCAAATGGAATACCGGGACGCTTTACAAATTCACTCGCTGCGAGTAAGCGCAAAGAAAATGCAAGCGTTGTAGTCGAACGAAAACAAAAAAGTAAAAGCGACGAAGGAATTCGAGTTTTTTTTTCGACAAAGTATTCTCCCGCCGGACTCCGAAATTCGAGGTGTTCAAAGGACCCATGAAAAGATGAGGAGAAAGCTATGGTCGGGGAAAAGGTTTCGAGCGCCCTCTGGCGATGCTTTCGCGAGCGCTCCCTGGTGTCCATTGAATGTATCGAGAGACGTCGTTCGACGCTCCAGACACGAATGACGAATAAGCGTACCTACCGTATTTTCAAGTCTACAAGGACACTCTCTCACGTGAGTACAAATGCGAGGCCACGTGAGATACGCCCTTTGGCTTGCGGAAAATTGTGGATATCCCCTTCGGGGCTTCGAATTCTCTCGTACGGGAGACTTTATTCTCCACGAGAACTCGCCCTCTTGTCGAATGTTCCGGCGTGGCAAGGTCTTCCTTTTCTCACTTTTATTCAGCTCGTTCCACACACGTATTTCTTATACGATATACGGGGACTTTAACCTCAAACCGAACCGAATTCGACTCTCGCCAACGTCAATTGTCGTATCAACGAAAAAAAGCTCAAAATTATTTTTTCGCTGTATTGCCGTCTGATGGACAAGAGCGAGCGTACTTCAAGAAGGACCAACAACTATGGTTTACCGTAAAATGGGGTTAAATTGACATTAAGGGTAACTTTGACAGCTTTCGGGGCTACTTTAAGGATGTTGAGTCCCTATGAAACATGTTAATGTTAATTGTTCAATGAATAGCTTCTTAATCGTAATTAAATTTTTACACGACCTTCTGTATACGTCATGTAAACACATACCAAATTTTCAGAATTCTATCATCATTGCTCCACCCTCCTTAAGGGTTGAAATAAAAAATGATAAGAAAATTCTGAAAATTTGGTATGTTTTTGTATGAAGTATTTAGGAGGTCGTGTTAACATTTCACGACGATTAGGAAGCTCGTTATTAAAAAATTAACATTTTGTTAAGAACACTCTTAAAAGGAATAAAAAAAAAATTTATCAATAAACTTCGTTGTGTTTCCGTTGCTTTCAGTATATTGTGGATATAACAAAATTGAGAGGTCAAAAAAAAACTTTTTACAAAGTTACATCAGTTTCCATAAGACAACATTTATCTTGTGAATGTTAATTGTTCAATAACGAGCTTCCTAATTGTCGTGAAATATTTACACGACCTCTGAAATACTTAATACAAAAACATACCAAATTTTCCGAACTTTATTATCATTTGCGATTTGGGACTCAACATCCTTAACAGAGCGCCAAAATACGGTCGAAATGTTCGCACGGCGAGTTTTTTTTTCTATATGTGCACAACAAATTTGTTCAAGTTTATCATAATGTTGCTGGAGTTGATTTTATTCTCAATGATCATTATAAGACTGATTAAGTGCCTATAATAGTACCCTAGCTACTTGATATTTTTATGTATAATGTTTCCTTTATAAAGATGACAATAGGATAGTAAACAATCGTTGTTCTTTTAATTTAATTCCGTGTATAACGCATAAAATATTAAATTTTTTAAATCGCAATTACGTCAAAGTAACCCTTTGAAATGAGTTGCATTTCAATGCCTTGTCAAAGAAACCCCACACTTCAGGTTACTTTGACAGTTAAAACAAAATTATAAAATTGTCGACTGGCTTGACTTTCTTATACATTTAGTAGTCACATTGTTCTATTGAAGCAAAAAAGGTTAAATTTAGGATGTTAAAAAAGTGACCTGCAAAAACCTTCCAGAACCCGTTCAAAGTAACCCTCTAACGGTGAAATCTTTCATTTATTCTGTAACTACAATTGAGTCTCCAGAGCTTTCTTCATAGGGTAGGGTAAACCTCAATAAGTAAGGCCCTGGTTACTTTTCAAGTACTTGGGTAAAAGTACTTTCCTATTTACGTTTTGGTACAATTCAGGGATCACACTACCCTGCTGCAACTCTCCAGACAGTTGCCATTCAAATCGAGTCTGACCAGCACTGTCTACTTCCACTCAGCATCTCTATCGAACAATTTTTAATTCCCATTGCACACCGAAATTAGAAACTTTCGATGCGCGAAGTATTTTCTGCGTGCCCTGAGGACAGAGTAAAATGAGAAGGAGGGAGGCTGCAACGAAAACAATCGTGAGGCCTCAACGCAGTTCGATTTGACTCGAAACAGTCTGTAGATCGAGAGCACAAGGGAATACCTCGGTTCAGGGGAACGTGAAACGAACGAGGTTGGAGGCTAGCCGGACGTCGATTGAAGCCAGTCGAGGTTACGAAAAGCAATGCACACTGTGCTCTCTATATCAGTTTGAATGGAGTTTCTGAAAGAGTCTTGATTCACACGCACACGTAACCTCAAATACAGCCAGACTGCACTCTCTTGCTTATATTTTCCATTTTCTTTTTCCTCTCATGCCCTCTCTCTCTCTCTCTCTCTCTCGTTCTCGTCGTCGTTTCTCTCTGTCTCGTACTTCATTCCCTCGAGCCAGCGAGGCCAACTTGAACACGTACGATGGAGAGGAAGCAAGAGAGAGAGAGAGAGAGAGAGAGAGAGAGAGAGAGAGAGAGAGAGAGAGAAAGAGATAGATAGATAGATAGAGAGGGGGGGGGGGGCGAGAGAGAGGGAGAGAGTCTCTCCGCGTTTCCTTTGCGTTTCGCCATTCCCGTACCCAGCGGCTCTCGGAGATGTCTACAATGAGGGACAAGGGTGGTTTTCTTCGAGGGTTCGAAAGCACCAAGCTCCGGGACGACACGTATAAAGTTGTACAAGGGCCGAGGCTTGCTAACAATGTCGTTGAAAAACGACTAATTAAATAAAGCATACATACGAATATGTATACGTATAACCGAGAAGAACGAGACCGTCGCCCGGCTGTTAACTAGGGGCGGATAAAATGGCCGATGACAATCGCTGCGGAATGAGACTCAGTTCTTATAACAAAAGGGTTGAGTATTTTTTACACACGAAATTTCTTCCAAATTTTTATCGTTCCCAAGATACGGCACAGTATAATATAATTGTGAGGAACGAGATTTAACCTCGTTTAGGCCACCTCCCTTTCTTCATCCTCCTACGAACCAGTATAATGCGAACAGCCAGTAAAGAATGCTGAACTGCTTTTTGCCGAAGCATCAGCCGCGAATATCGTGACATTATCAATTTCCGTATTTACGGAGAAGTGACGAAAAGTCCATTCGTATTATCATCGCGGTTGATTGCACGTTTCGTGTGGGAGTCAGGTGCGAGCTTGAGAGGCAAAAGGGTACGTGGTGGACTCGTCCGTGATGTTGGAAATGCCAAGCTCGTTCAGGAATGCGCGTGGGAGGATGCCCTCTGCTAACAAGGTGTTGGAGAGGGCGCGAGAATGAGTTACGAAAGAGAGAGAGAGAGCGCAGTTGTCTGTTGGGTCAGCAAAGAAGAGCTTTCGTCGAGCCTCTCGAGCAGCTCATCCCGCACCCGGGGGGGGGGGGGGGGGGTGGTGGTGGGGGTGGTGGCATATTCCAGTGAAGAGGCTCGTGCAGTGGAGCCAGCCTGGAGGGCCTTCCTGGTCGAAACTCGCAAAGCGGTAATTGTAGTGCCAGGCTGACGTCACTGGGACCTCCGACAACGCGAGAACCACATCGCAACCCCTTTCTGTCCACCCCTCTTCCAATCAACCCACGTCCTCTTTCTTTATTTCTTCCACCGTCCTCTTATGCATTCTCGCTCTCTCTGAAGGATGCAAGAACAGACACTGTTGAGCAACGTCGTTCCGTCTTCTCCATTCCGGACAAACTTCTGAGAAAAAGCTCAATGAGGTGTGAATTGAGCGCCGAATTGCGAGGGAAATTTTTACCCGCGTCGTCGCTCAACACTGCTGCCTCTACTCGTAAAATGACAAAACTGTGACAATTTTAGCAAACGCTTCGAGATGCAGGGCAAAAAGGGACGAAAATGGGTGAAAATCTTGTAAAAAAACGAGTACAAGTAAAGTAGCAATAGAAAGCTCAAAAAGTTGCGAGGCAACGCAAATTGTAACCTATTTGAGGGTTTATAGGTTTGTTTGGGTTTGTTTGCGTCTGGCAGGGAAAGGTTGCGAGGTCGATCTCTCCGATTTCGATGAATTTTGGCATGTTTATAAAATGGGCAAAAATAAACGACACGTATTTTTTTACATCTGCGGAACCCGATTTTTAAGGGTTGAAACGCACTCTCGAAAATAGGGGGGTTTTTTTCGTTTTTCGGCGATAAAGTTTTAACGGTACGAGATATGAAAAAAAAATTCACATTGCAACAATGTTTATTTTTTAGTCTATTATACATTAGAGATGAGAACTATAACGTTATCGACGAAAAACGAAAAACACCCCTGTTTTCGAGGGTGCGTTTCCCCCGTGAAATATCGGGTTCCGCAGATATAAAAAAAAAAATATGTCGGTTATTTTTACCCATTCTACAAGTACGCCAAATTTCATCGAAATCGGAGAGATCGACCTCGCAACCTTTCCTCGTGGGTTATAGCATCCTAGGCAGAAGTAGACAGAATTGGGAATTCTTAAATATATTTCCGAGATATAAAGTAACATCAATCTTAAGAGGCTCATACTTGGAACAGGTTTCTAATTTCCTGTTCAAAGCGTTTCTTTTTTTTTAACAATTGTTTCATCTCCACTTGTTGATAACTAATGCCAACGAGGCAAAAATCTTGAGGGTGAATGTGCTGCAACCTCGGGCAGATGCAATCTTCGAACCGCTCATCTTTATACAGTTCACTGTACAATAGTAACAACGCGACGTATGCAAGTGCCCATCGACAGAATAAGAAGAATTTCTGTGCAATATCATTAATTACAGTCCGATTATGTAACGAATAATTCTGACATTTTCCAAAAAGTTTCCGTCATCCTAGTATTCTTCATTACGCTTTTTATCATCATATTCGAGTGTGAATCAACGTCCGATAAGAGCTGATGCGGAACTACTGCAAATTGAAAGTATCATAATTTTCAACCCGTCTCAATTTCGACCGTCAAAAAAACGTAATAACAGCTTTACTGGGACACTTCTATACATTCTTAAGGGGGTGATACCTTAAGGTGAGAAAGAAATTTGCTGAATTTCATGATTTCTTTTTAAATGCCTTCAGTATTTTTGAGGCTTAGGGTATATTTTATTAGTACTTTTGGCTGTGCCATGGTATTTTCTTTTTTTTAATAATCTTTAAAAACGGTAAGGGTAAGGCACGGTCTTCTATACTTCATTTTCAAAACTGACGTCACTAAAAAACTAATTGACCGATTCTGATGAAATTTAATATGAATCTTTCTAACCTTATTGTTAGATGACCATAAAACATGACCAAAAATGTTTTTTAATATTACGAAAAGTATTTTTTATTGCAAAATGTAGCTATTTATTTTGGAAAATTAAATCTTTTTAGAGTTCTTTTGTTTCAAAGCGTACCATTCCATCAATTATCAAAAATGGATGGAATGAGACAAAAAATAAAAATCTTCGTTGTTTTTTTTTTCAGATCAATCCCGCGGACGCTACGTATGACGCCGTCTGACAAGATCCGCCGCAACTCGTTTAGAAGACCGTGTCATACCGCCGCCATGTTGAAAGATTATTACAAAAAAAAACATAAATACCATGTAACAGCCAAAAGTAGTAATAAAACTCACCCTAACTCTCGAAAACGGTGAAGAAATCTTGCCTATGTAAAGAAATCATGAAAATCCTTAATGAACGGAAATTATTCTGCCAGCAATGAAAGGCAAAACTTGGATGCTTGAAAAAGTTATGTTTACGCTCGTGTTCAATGTGGACTGTAATAGACTTTTTTTTATACACTCGTAGTGAGGCCTGTAGAGTTTTCCTACGACACGACGTGCTGCTGAGTATTGCCAGGAACGAACAGGGGCGAGAGAGAAAGAGAGAGAGGCAGGGGGGGGAGGCACAAAACGAAACTGTGGCTTTTAATTTCCTCATCGTTAAACTACTTCCCTGCTTCCTAACTTTATTAATAAATTCAAGCTACTTCGAGAGCTGCTAGAAACGAGGAAACCTTCATATTGATGCTAGGATAGTTTTCGCGACGAGGGTTAAGAGCTCTTCAATTTTTTCGCCCCTCTGACGTTTCAACTCCAAATCCTACGTTTCCGCCTCAACGTCGCCCGCGCAGCCTCCCCTCTTCTTCTTACTCTCGATCTGTTAAGTGCCTGGGTCCCATGATTCATTCCCAGTCAAACTTCACGCAGGAGATACTTGTACATATACACTGAGCTTAAGTCGTAAAATATCGGGGCAAAGTATACGGACGTGGTATCAGCGAATGCTGAGCGATAAAATCTATTCATTTATTCATTCCGCCGGACCCTCTTTTCTCCCGTCGTCACTCATGCTTTCGATTGCGTGAGTGTGCGATTGAATTTTCGGCAGCTTGTTATTATCGAGCTCGATAGCATCGCAAAACGGAGATGAAAATGAAAATTGCTGTTCACTGCGTCGGTTGACCTTTTCCTCGTTCAAAAGGACGAATCGTTATTTCCCTCCTGTCGTTAAAAATAGAACGAAATAATACTCACTCTATTTTTGACGCGATTGCCCGGAAGTTAACGAGTAAAAATTTAGTCTTTTTTTGGTAATTCGAAAATGTTGAGCCTTCGTTCGGAATTCAACCCTTCGTGGGTTAACGTGAAAATGTAAAAATAGTCGATTTTATGGTAAGTTTTGATAAATAAGAAACACGTATTGTATAGTTTTTTTTTTAATTTGAAATTTGAATCCGTTGTTTCGCTTGTGGTAGCACAAAGCCGTCGTTGTTGATACCGATTTCGTTGTCGTTTTCACATCTTTTTTTCATTTTCGCAACTTTCACGCACACTCGAATCTTGCAATCTCGCGATGCGTGAACTTCGAACGAATTTTGATCCAACTAACATCATCCAAAGGATGTCTCAAAATGGCCTGACATTTTAAATTGCGCGCCATTTTTTTTGTGGCGATCATAGAGTCCTAATCTTTGACAACTGGCATCAGGAAGTATTGAGGTTTAGTCATGGAGAATTACACGATCGAGCAACGCATGGAAATTATTATTTGCTGCATTGTTATTGCATAGTTATTGCAGACGAAATTTCGGGACGAGGCGGCCATTTATCGGAAATTGTGTTCCACACATAACCTTCACGTTTGTGCCTTATATTAAAATAAAAATATTCGTACTTGTCAAATAAATAATACGTTTTATTAATAAATTCAAATATCAGGTCATTTAGAGACACCCCATATTAGATGAATTACACTAAAAAAATCATAGAACTGTTTGTAGCCACCATGTGACATTGAGTCAAAAAATAATTCAACGTCAATATGAGATTTTGTGACGACTCGGATAGTTGGTTACAGAACTGTCACACGGTCATCTAGAGGGTTGAACGTTGCGAATTGTGAGGGCCTTTATTGTTTTGTCACACAGAGCACGACTGCGTTAGACTGGTACGAATAGCAAGCTACAAAATTGGGCACGCTATTCTCGAAATTGAAAGGGAAATCTTTTTTTTCTGTCTTTCAGCGTGCTTGCGAACCTTTGGGAGCAGAAATTTCCTGCAGATCACGAATCAGTCGTATTACACGAGTATATGTTCACATGTACGTACGTATAGTCGCACACGTACACAAGCACATGAATATACAGTCGTATGGAGGAATGAGTTTTGTTACCTGGATGGAGAGAACGGAGATATCGCGCGTGCACGCAATCACGCGACTGCCGTGTCCATAGGAAATAAAATCGCAATCCTCCGGCCACCCCAAACCCCTCAACCCACTCAACCCCCCACACTCTCCGGAGGGAAGATTTTCTTGATAAAAATGGAAAAAAATAGAATCGTACAGCGCCAAATGAAATGGAGGCGAAGCAAAAGAAACGAAAATACCGTGCAACGTCATACAGTGGCCTAAGAAGGAACACCGATGTGATTCACAAGCTCTTTATTTATTTCTCATATACGATTGCACCACGCAATTTCCGTAATTGCACAGTTCTGGAGAATTGCTTTTAAAAACGCTACGAATGTACTGGGACATGCCGGAGGGGAGCGAATTTACGACGCCTTGAATTTTTGGATTATTTCGGGAATGCTAAACCACCGGATAAAGCTCGATGTTTATATCTCACCTTCGAATAAATTTTGTCGCACCATCCGATAAGGGATTTGTCCCTGGCTTGGTAAAACATCGTGTTTCTATGTAATATTCGTAACGGATGCGTGTCATCAAGAAAACATGAGAATATTATTCGTTTTTTTTCTTCTTTTTTTTCAGCCTTTTAATTCTTGGAATTCTTTCATTCTCTCGGTTTTTGTAATTTCTGAATTTTTGTCAATCTTTCGTATAATTCGTCGCAAGTGGGTAATTTAAGCGATTTGGTGAAATTTCTATGGGGACTGAATAATATTTTGGAAGCTTTCGCGAAAAGATCTTGGCCTGTTTTACGCCATTGAAGAGAGTTGATTCTCTCAATTTTTGTAATTTGTCAATTTTTATCAATCTCTCGTATAATTCGTCGCAAGTGAATAATTTTGGCGATGCGGTGAAATTTCTATGGAGACTGAATAATATTTTGGAAGCTTTTGCGAGAAGATCTTGGCCTGTTTTACGCCATGGAAGAGAATTTAATTTAGCGGAGTGATGGTTAAGCCTATATGCAGTGCCGAATCTTGATACACAAACGAACCCTAGTGTAGGGGCTGATTGCTAAGTATTACATTCATATATGCGGATGGAGGAGTGACGCATAGGGTGGTTTCTGGAAACGAAATAGACATGGAAAAACACGAAAAGAGGAAACGAAAGAAACCGAGTGGGAGGAAAAATCTTCGCGTTTCTCGTACGTTTGCAGACGTTAGCGATCCTCGAACCTACTCTCTACATAGATAACGCAAGCTCTTTCAGCTATTCCGGAAATACGTAATGCTCTGAAATTCCACTTTCGAGGAGTACCGGGAGCGGAGGGGGTGAGGGATGGGGGGGGGGGGCGCAAAGCTCGAAAATGCTTTCGTCCAATCTTTCAAAGTAAAATTTTCACCATACGCTTACGACACATCAATTAAAATTCACCCGTTCCCAGAGGCATAAAATGGAAAAAAAGGAGTTCTGTTTTTACGAGCCAACGTATGCTGAAAGAAATTGCAATATGGAAATTGCGGAACGTTGATGCGTATTCTTCATGGAATAGTGAATTCCACAAAATTATGTATTATTTTATTACGAATTATTTTTATATTTCAAATCCATGTACTGTTGTACATACCTACGTTAAAATTGAATCGTATTTCTGCTTTTCTCTAGCACATTTGGCCAAAATTATTTTCCGTTTTTCGACTACGCGACAGGGGTAGGAAAAATTTGTAAACAACGTGCTCTTAACGACGTTTGCTGGAATTTACGAGAGTATTGTCATTCGTTTTTTAAGAACAATGGATGCAATTTTAAGAACAAGGGATGCAATTTTCCAGCTGGAAAAATGCAGGGATGAATTTTCCCGACGCGTAGGATTGAATTGTGGGAAAGTTTGTATCAGGAAAATATAGTTCACGGGTAAGAAAAGAATGTATGTTATCCAGGGTAGGTTGGGTCGTAATGTCAATCCGTGCTGGAGTTCAAACAGAACGAGAGAGGCGGAGGCAGCCGATCTGCGAACAGACTCACGTCAGGACTATGTGGTGCAAATCTTTCCTTCTTCACCCTTTCTTTCTTCCTCGCATCTTTTCTTTCCACTTCCTTCTCCCGCGTTCTCTCGTCTGTTTCTATTATTTCTCAGTCTCCTTCGCTCTTTTTGTTCTCACTCTCCCTTGGGTGTATCCCGGACGAATGGAATAACGAGACGAAAAGACAGAGCTTTTCTGCAGCTGTGAAGAATAAGGACTGGGAGGAAGAAACGGCTTGGAGACTTTCACAGGAGAGAGAGGGAGAGAGAGGGAGGGATAGAGAGAGAGAGAGAGAGAAAGAGAGAACTGCACGTCGACTGCCACGCCCCGGGCTCGTTATTTCCTCGAGGGCATCAAGGACTGTATAGAAAAGAGAGATGGATACACAGAAAAGCCGAGACCGAGGAAATAAGACTGGACGCTTTTCAAGAACATTTCGTACAGCGATTGGTAAGAAAATTTACGATCGTGATGAAAACTTTTATTCTTTTATTCCCTTACCATTCTTATTCCTGGGCTTCGAAAGCTCTGATCTTGAGAAAACATAAATCCCATTCTCGCTTCTTCAACCATTGATCAGTAAAAGCAACAAGAAAGCCACCGTAGTGCTCATAATAGTCAAATATGCGAATAAACTGTCCGCCAAGGTGTTCGATCAATTATTCTGTTCTTAGTTTCACAGAAATAGAGAAATTGACGATGACAAAAAGTATTACTGCATTTATTACTTTTGTTTGATTCGTTTAATTTATAGCAACCACGCATACTTCATCTAATGTTATCTTTTATATATTCATTTATAGCAACCTATACTTATTTATTGCTATAAATGTTGCTAGAAATAAATCGATATTTATTTTTAGCAATCACGAATACTTCATCCAATGTTATCTTTCATTTTTGCAGTATGGTGGCACAATTCTCTTTACCAACGTTAGATCGTTTACCCGAAAATATTAAATCATCCCCTGGGAGCTTGCGCGGCTTGAACAACGGCGTTTCACGTCGTCGCGGAGCGTTTATTTTTCGTATTATTTTACACATTCTTCTTTTTCTTCCCTTGTACCATTATTATTTATCTTTCCTTTCTTTCTTTATCTCACCTCGAGAGAGGCATTATAACGTCAACGGGGGCGAAGTACCAGAGGTCGGCGGCTCGAAACAGCGTCATCCCCCTCGAGGAATTATACTTACCCATATCGTGTTTCAACGCCGAGAGAGAGAGAGAGAGAGAGAGAGAGAGAGAGAGAGAGAGAGAGAGAGGGAGAGAAGAAACTCGTTCTTGTGCGAGAGAAAGTGTCCCAAACGAAATCGAAAGAGAGAAAGGAGAAGAGAAAGGAGAGAAAGGAGAGATGAGGAAGAGAGAGGAGGAGGAGGAGGAGGAGGAGAGGGAGAGAGAGGGAGAGAGAGAGAAGGGAGATGCTAAGCTTTCATGCTTTTCCAGCGGAATTTATTTTTATTCTACGAATAAATAAAGCGCGCTTGCCCAAGGCAACGAAGAACGACAACGACGTTGACGTTGAGGAGCATTTTTCTCTCGCTTTCTCTCATAGATGACTGAAAGTTGCCACCCTCTTACCCCCTTGTCTTCGCCCCTGGTAAATTTAGCCTGGCGTCTTCGTGGAGAACGAAAAAAGAAAGCATAATCGAGCAATTCTCCACACCAACGCTTCGTATTTCTCGCGCCACCTTGTCGGATATTGCCCAGGGCCTTTATCTTTCTTCCCGTTTTGCGGTATATTGTTTGTGGCCGCGGACCCGGGAGAGCGTATCTCTCCAAGCCGGCAGCAACAGCCTGATAAAAGAGACATCCCCCGAGCACGTGTATTCATCACTTACGCTATTTAATTTGCAACCTCTGCGACAAATTTCATTCCGAACGTGTTTCAAAATGTCGCGGACATTGGGGACATTTTGATTAATCGCTTCACCGATTAGAACAAACGAGCCCCGTGTGAAGAAAAGATGTCAGTTTTGTGACTTTTTTTCTGACAATCGTTCGCGTGGCACGTGTTTCTTTTTTTTATGTCTGGATCGAAAGGACGAAAAGAGGAGAAAATGAAGAGAAAGAAGAATCGTGGCTCTTAAGGAGGTTGGACCGTAAGCCACAATTCAGAATTTATAAAAAAAATATATATGTTATTGTCTAGACTCTACTGAGCCTTTACGAATTTTTTGAAATATTTTCACCACGAAAAAGCAGAGATGAAAAATAATTTAATGTACGTCACTCTATGTACGTGCTAGGTGATGTATTTTTTTTTGGCTATCCAGCACCAAGATAACCCATCTCTAGCAACGGATCAACTCAAACTAAACCTTTGTAAACATTTAGAACAGAAAACCCCATCTTGCCCATCGTAAACCAATATATTCAATATTGAACCACCGAGGTTTGATGAAAGATTACGAATCTGTGGCTGGCGAATGAAGAGCATTGCTGCCAACCGCAATGTCCGCGAAGTTGCCGTATTTTAGCAACGCTTAATATTAATTAATGGTAACAATAAACAATCTCGTGATATAGATATGAATACGCATAATTATAAATGACTCAAAATTTCATTCTGAGTTGTATAAAACATCCACTGACGCAGTTTTTTCATAGTTATCGACAAGAATTATGAAAAATTACTCTTAATATACTTTTTCAAGTTGGTAGTAACACAAACGTTTTTCTTATTTACGTAATGAAAATATAAAATGCATAATTTTGCCTTTTAATTATATATTTTATGAAAAATTATCATCTACATTCTGGGGTTCATTGAAAAAAAATCATAAACCGTCAGTGACACTGGACCGCACCAACCTCCTTAAGTTGGGAGGCTGCTAGGGACGAGTCGTTTCGGAGTTACACAGGCCAAATGTGTGACCACGGATTGGGGACGATATTTCGCCCTTGGGCAAGTCAATATCTCGCGATCGATAGCCGAGATGACATTTGGCCAGGATTGGGTGATTGAGAGTAATGTAGAGAATAATTCGTGTATTTTCGTCACGAGTGACCTTTCGGTTGAAAAAAGCTTCGAATTAATTGTCCCAGTTTAGCTGCACGATCGTGAACAGATTGAAAGCGACTCGAATCACGAGTTTTTCCTAATACTTCGGAATACCCGACACTCTACGGAAACCAACTGAACTGCAAAGATGAACTACCATTAATCGGGACGAAAACTCGATGCCCCCAAAGTTCATTCAAAGTGAGTACGAGTACACTTTTCATAAGAGTGACTGTAGCTGCCCGCTGACCGTCATTACCCCGAAGTGCCTCGTGGAAGGGGAAGACGAGAGTGGCGAATGTTCGAGGGTGCGAGAATGCCACCGTTTCTACGACGCAAGAACACTCTGCGGGAGCAAACGAGCCAGGAAGGGAGCGAGAGAGATAGTTTGGGACAAGTTTCAGCCCCAACCCCGGGACAAAGGAGGAAATGGAGGGTTGTTGCAGAGTCTCGACATGCTCGGCCTCGATTAATCAATGGTAGACTCGTGGTGGATTGGTAGGGTGAGAATGCCAGGGGCGCGGGGAAGGGAAAGGAAAACGACGCTGGCCTTTAGTGTGGTGAACGCCTCGACGATGCTGGACGCGTCTTGTTCCTTCCGCCATTCCTTCCCCATTTCATATCTCTTCCCTTAGATGTCCCACTGGATACAGACTGCCCGCCACTTGCTCTTCGCGAGGAACGAAGGACAGAAGGACGATGACAATATCGTCGGGTGGGTGAAAAAAGGACTTACCAAAGCGTAACGTGCAATCGGTGACCTTGAACGACGGCCATTACTGAAATTGGCTCGTCCGCAAAAGTACCCATTCTTTTGAGGAAAGACTCCGTGAGTTTCGGTTGCACAAAGGCTCCTCCGGGAACTGTCATCATACGGGAGTTGTTCACACGAAGATGAAATTGGGTCGTGTCTTTAGCAAGTCCTCCGTCTTCCGTAAGTCTGTCGTGTCCATCACATGTCGTTGATACGTGCAGGGCTTGGTTCAACGACATTTCGATCAAACCGCGACGTAATATCGGCTATCAAGCTGATGTTGGCCATTCACTAATCCTCGGGGAAACTCTGTTCATCATGGATGTTCTAAGAACAGCTTGGAGGAGTCCCTGGATATTCTGAGAGCAGCTTGGGGGAATCGATTGGTGGTCCTGGACCAAGAGTAAGGTCATTGTGGAGACGCTTGTACAGCAACTTATGGATATTCAATGATTCGGAGCGTACGCGGGCAAACTATTTGCATTCGAAATCTTGGAGAAGTTTCGCCACCAGTACCATTCAGCAGTGCACTGGGTCTCCTTCGTTCTTGACAGCATTAATATCCGTATAGTGTTCGTTTAATTGCTCTCCAAGTCGTAATATGACTTCCCTCATTTTCATGGAAATCGTGAATCGTGTTTGAGGCGATTATCAAGCTGCTGTACAAGACTGAGGTATGGGGAATCCAGTTTTAATATTGTTCAAGATGAAACGGGATAAGGAGACGACTTACGTGTTTATGAAGCTCCGAAGCAACGGCGAACTTAGCAACGAGAACCTAAGCTGCCCAAGGGGCTTGAAATTTAACGGTTTCAACGGTATTTTCTATCTTCCCTAAGTCTCCTTCAGACACGCTGTGTTTTCACGTAGGCGCATTTACGAGTCTCAAGTAAGCGCGTATTATCCAAGCTATACACGTTACATTTATGGTTGCCTTAATTCCCTCATGCTTCGTGAGAGACCTAACTCACCCTCGACCTCTCCCTTGTCGTCTCCATGGCCTAGAGAGCTTCATTTCTGAACAAGCTTGCTCCTTGCTGCGCAATATAGAACAGATAGAGACAGAGAAAGAGGCTAGAAGAGGGCTAGAAAAAGAGACAGCGACAGATAAGAGCGTGAAGTTAGAGGGTAGAGACAAGAAGCCTCCTTCATCCTTGACCAAAGACATCCTCGATGTAAAACACAAGTCCTACGTGACCCTACTGTCTCATTAAAGCAACTCTGCAAACGCTTCCAAGACTACGACTTCTTTGTGACTTACGGACAACTTTTAGTACAAAAACGTGCCAGCCTGATGAACGTCATATAACTGGTTCCCTTGGATACTCTTTCACATCCCTTGGATTCTTTTTTATTCGCTTTGATGATTGTTATAGCTGAATTTCTTAGGACCCTTAGCATTGATGTTCCAATATTTTCTCATCACATGATTGTTTGGTGTTGCTCGTCTACGTCACATTCGTTTTTGTCCTGAAACGCGTATCTCCCGATGGGAGGAATTCGTCTGGGTATAAAAGTTCAGCACTGATCTCAATTCTTTTGTTTTTAACGAAGGTATAGGCCAGGCCAAAGTTTTGTCCATGTCGCGTGTTCTCTTACTGTTCAAGATCATATAGCTATTCCTATTTTCGATTTTTCTGTTGTTTTCAAGTGATGACAGTTTTGAGTTAAAATTAATTGACTACTGATGCCCAAAAAAGTATTTTTCTTTAAACGGATGCTAATGTCTTTTTGTAGCCTAAGATGAATTGTGTATTTCGTTTCGTTGACGATTTGGCGATAATATAATCATTCAGAAAATAATTGATCATAATTTTGATATTGTCTTTGAGAGCTATAGGTTGATATAAATGAAATTCGAAGTATAATAAAAAGCATACACATCGAATGTGACATGTTAAAAGTTCTTTTGTCAAACGAATCGCAAAGTTCACTATCGAAGTTTCGGCGCTGGCAATCATGATACCTTGTAGATGTGTGTGTGTGTGTGTGTGTGTGAAAATATATAGTTATATATACATGTAACTATAGAGAAGAGTTCACCTAATATCCACTTCGCACAAAGTTCGCTGAAAGGTATGGAAGGCCGTTGTCATTTGTCACTGTCGCGAACAAAAATAGACGCAAGGAAAATCGATCCCTTACATGTCATTCGTCCCTTTTCCTCAGCAATCTCTCTCTTTTTCTCTCTTGCCGCCATCAACTTTTAGTTTGGCTCCGGACAAGACGAAGATCGTCTATTCTATGGAGTATGGTGGATCGATCGGTAGCCTCGTCCTCACAGCCTCTGCATTGAATTGCTCGACTTTCCATTATTGGGATCTTATGATAATTGTGAAGGAACCAAGCCATTCCAAGACCAACGATTATTCACCCCGTGTCCTCCGCAGATATGGGCAGACTGAGGAAGTTTAGGAGGGTGACGCAGGGTCTGGAGACCATGGGAAAGATTTCGCTGCAGCATTTGGATTCCACGTTCGAGAGAAGCGTCTCTCCGTGCTAGACATGGCTTGGCTTGTTCATTCGCCACCGTCGCAAGTGGTATGACGATTCTTACGCTTCCACAGAGCACGCCATGTGGCCCAACCACAACACAGACTCCACTTTGTACGATTTTGAGCTTAATGACCTGAATGCCGACTTGACTTGATAGTTTGAAGGATAAAGAGATTGGAAAACCCTTCAGGATTGAAAAGCCAGAGGAGTATCAATAAAAGGGGGGTTCCCGGAGCATGTTGGTTACTTGGGTGCATTTACGGATTACATCTACTTAGGCGGGTTAAAAATTGCATTTTCCAAAAACATTTTTATTCGATAGTATCACTTCGTAGCTAAAGGGTGCCCCAAAATGACCTGACATTTAAATTTATCAATAAAACGTATTATTTATTTGAAAATACGAATATTTTTCTTTTAATGTAAGGTATAAACATGGAGGTTATGTGTGAAACACAATATTTGATAAATGACGCAATTTTCAATAACATTTTGGCATTATTGCGGACTAATTTCATTAATGGTGCGTCCAATTGCTTCCTTGAGCTCCGGCATGGTCTGTGGATCATTGGCATACACTTTCCCTTTAAGAAAAGTCCAAAGGAAGAAGTCCAATGGCGTCCAAATAGTCCAATGGCATCAAATGCAAACTTCGTCCGCAATAACTATGCAGTAACAATGCAGCAAATAATAATTTCTATGAGCTGCTCAACCGTGTAATTCTCCATGACTAAACCTTGATACTTCCTGATTTCAGTTGTCAACGGTTAATACTATATGTTGACCATAGAAAAAATCGCGCCCAAATCAAAATGTCAGGTCATTTTGAGACACCCTTTATATTCTTTAAAAATTTCATAAAAATATTTCTAAAATATAAAAATTTCGATAGCAGCACTATACTTCAAACTTTAAACACATTTTTCTCGAAACACTGTTTTCAAAGTCGGTGGACATGATATCTCGAGAAACACTCGATGGATTGTTTCCAAATTCACAGGAGGTACGCTGAGGAACATTTAAACATCGTTGACGGTCTCACTTTTTTTTAAATCGCTCTTCATTTTTTAATAGTTACGAAGAAAGGACGACTATTTTCACAGATATTGTATGCTCGAGTAGCAGTTCGTCCCCACGTTATCAAATAATAGTGATTTTGAAAATCGACGATCGTCAACGACTCGTACTAAACTTGTCGAGTTTTGTGCCTACGAACTACGATTTGCGGACCGCATTGGTTTTCTGTTATCGTTTGAAGAAAACTGCTGCAGAATCGCATCGAATGCTTGTCGAAGCTTACGGTGAACATGCTCTTGGTAAAACACCGTGTTTCGGGTGGTTCAAAAAATTCAAAAGTGGTGATTTTGACGTCAGAAACGAAGAGCGTGGGAAACCACCGAAAAAGTTCGCAGACAACGAATTGCAAGGCTTATTGGATGAAGATGATACTCAAAGTAAACAAGAACTTGCGGATCAATTGAATGTGACGCAGAAAGCCATCTCCATTCGTTTTTATCATTTTCAAACCACAGACGTGTAATCTTTACAAAACAATTCCGGTTTCATACTTCCACACCTGGTATATGTGTACGATCTTAATACTAAATTGAAGTCCTTTCAGACTTTTCAGCCATTACGTATCCTTCGTACCGATCCGATGTTACTTTATCTCTCCAGGCCACGCGCTTCACCAAGTATTAGACGAGAGGAAGCGTTCCTCCAGGCAGCGTATGTATATAAGTATATAATAACATGGCTGTTTGAGAGAACGTTTCTCGAGGTCTCTCATCGCGAGTCTTTTGCTTTCCTCGCTTCAGCTTACTCATCTTGGCTCATCATCTCTTGCCAGGCATGGGAAAGGGAGGATATGTAAGTATATACATATATCTGTGTGTACTCATAAAAATATATATATATATACACATAACTGTAAATTTCATGAACATATGTATATAAGCGATAGGCTAGGATAGAAAATCGTACACCACAAGCCATCTCGAGTCTAGGCAGCTAACTCATAACTACGTCACATCCTGCAGGTAATTGAAAACGTTATCTCGCACCCGGTTGCCTCCCACCCTTTCCTACGGCTTCCACGAAGTATATATATGTGGTAGTCTCCTTCTGAAATCGCTGTACCAGTCGCGAGAGCGAGAGAAAAGCCTCTGCCATGGCTCGAGGGTACTTCTCCGATGCCTGGAACGGGGGGAGTGGTAATTAACACCCCCACTCGTCCAGCCAGCAAACTGGGCACCCATGGTCTGACCTAGCTCTCTTGCTCTTTTCCTCTACCTCTTCCTCCGTCTATATCTCGTTCCCGTCCTTTTTTACTCTTTTTTTCCCCGCGCACGGACAACTCGAGGAAAACTCGACGAAAACTCATGATAGGGCGTTCCATTCCGAGCTGCCTCTGCTCTCTTCGTCCTTAAAGCTAGCCTCTCTCGCATTTTATCCGAGCTTTCACTTCATTTCTGTCTACCAGCTCTATATTTGACTCCATCAACGATGTACCGGCTTGCACGGCTGTCTTCGCCTCTCCGTCGATCTCGTTCGTTTCATCGTATAGGGGGGACGAGCAGAGGAAGGCGATGGAGGATAAATTGGAGGAGAAGGGCTCTCGAATGGGAGAGAAAAGGGAGACTTCGTAACCGCAAGTAGTGTACGAGGTAAAATGAGCTCGGGACTTGGTTCGTTTCGTTTCCACAAAGTTGGCTGGCCGTGTTTGTTGAAACTCGGTAGAAAAGAGTCGGCGAGGAAGCGGGAAGGTATCAGGAAGCTTCGCGAAAGAGGGGCAAGGGGGTTGTATCGGCACAGCTGGCTGGAAGGATGAGGGGAGGCATTGGGAAAGACCGAGAGAGAGGTAGCGAGGGGAGGAAAAGGTGGACGAAAGAGAGAGAGAGAGAGAGAGAGAGAGAGAGAAAGAGAGAGAGAGAGAGAGGGAGAGAGAGAGAGAGAGAGAGAGACGAGGGGAAGGGAAAGTTGGAGAAAGCGTGGATTGAAGCTCGTTGTATGGGCCCGGATTACTGCTTGGTACAACAGCAATCTGGCCGCGCAAACTGGCGAACTATCACGAATCAAAGAGGCCACCAAGCACGCTAGAGAGCAAGTGGGAGCGATGGTGTACGGAGTTTGGCCATCTGAGGGATGAACAGGGAGATGATTAAGATAGAGGGAGGGGGAGAGAAGGTGGACCCAGGAACGCCGGATAAGGATGCAGAGGAAACGAGAGTAAAAGACGGAGAGAGAGAGAGACGGAGAACAAAAGGAAAGAGAGAGATGTTGCTTTAAAGGAATCGATATCCACTTCCGGCCAGCGGATGCTTCTTTGTCTGAGATGAACAATCGACAAACACAGAGAAAACAGATTAATTGGCGTCAGCGTGCTTGGAGATGATTTTCTCTGCCAGTAGAACTCGGCATGAAACATCAGAGTTGATCAGCATTGCGTTACTTTAGGATGAATCTCGATCATGCAGCTGTGTATTCCATCTACCATCTTCCCTGACCATTGTCTTGACTGGTCGTTTTCTTGGCTCAATTTCAGTGCATTGAACTATTTTTATAAGAAAACGTCATGGAACGTTCGAATCTTTCAAAGGCAGACTGATCTCTTCTGGGTTGATCAACTCGAAGGTAAAATATTTGGTTTCGTAATCAAGCAAAGAGTGCAATGCGCTAGTTTTGAATTTTTTGAGACGAATCATTGGAACAACGGGGCTGGAATATCCTAGAATTTGAGAATAAAGAATCGGGATTTCCTTTAGGGATGTTTCGCCCTGCCGTGATGAAATTGGACCCGAAATCGGAACTGGGTTTTGTTTGGGCGTCTCAAAATGACCTGCCATTATTATTTATTAATAAAACGTATTATTTGTTTGTAAAGTACGAATATTTTTATTTTAGTATGAGGTACAAACATGGAGGTCATGTGTGAAACAAAATATCCGATAAATGGCCGCCTCGTCCCTGTTTGCAACCATTCAGTCTTTTGACGAAATTTTCAATAACATTTCGGCATAATTGCGGTCTAATTTCATTAATGGTGTGTCCAATTGCTTGCTTGAGCTTTGCAATGGTCTGTGGATCATTGGCATACACTTTTCCTTTCAGAAAACCCCAAAGAGTCCAATGGCGTCAAATTGCACAATCTTGGTGACCAATTCACATCGCCGCGGCGTGAGATAAGACGACCGTGAAACTTCCTCTGCAATAACTATGCAGTAACAATGCAGCAAATAATATTTTCTATGCGTTGCTTCGTACTGTATGTTCGCCGGAAAAAAAATGGCGCGCATTTAAAATGTCAGATCAATTTGAGACACCTTTTATTAATGCAATTCGATGCTTGGTTGATTTCTAAATTTCGCATTTTCTTTACATCCTTCTGGGCTGAAACGAGGATACTTTTTGGAAAAATTCGGTTCCAGTCGAGATTCGTATGCGTTGACCGGAAC
>OX632356.1:41840741-41903608 GCA_951751655.1 Ophion costatus
CAAAGCCGAGATGAGTGTACGCAATCTTGAAACGACTTGCTACAGATAAGTCTCTCTCTCTCTCTCTCTCTCTCTCTCTCTCTCATCTCTCTCTCTCTCTCTCTCTCTCTCTCTCTCTCTTCTCTCTCGCGCACATTTCCTAGATGGTGGTAATTTCACGGCGACTAACCATGGGATGCATTTTATCCCCGGGTTTAACGCGGCGCTACGCTCGAAAAGGAAATAAATCAGTGCCGTTGGCCACAACCGCGAGCCAGTGAACCGACATCGAACAGGGTCCGGGCCTCTAAACCGCATCCCTCTTTTTCTTTTTTTATTCCGAACATATACCTCATCCGTTCCAGAGATCATCACTTGAGTCTGCACCACCAAATCTAGCACGACCTTCATGTTTGAACAACACTACGAAAAAAAGAGAACGCCAAGTTTTATATTCTACGTCTGTAAACAAATGTCCGACCTCCTAGTCACCCACAAACGGCAGTCAGTTCTGACAAATTCATTCGAAAAATTCACCGAACAAAAATACTGCCAATTCAATTTGTCAAATTTTTATATAATACTTCCTCACCGTAAGCGTTACATTGTGTCACTAATAATCACTCGCCCATTTAGCAATTAAAAATCAAAACGAAAACGTGAATCTTGCATTTACCCTTCGTAACTCTACAGCCTAAAAATACAAAATGTCGACTTTATGGTGAGTTTTAATTAATGAAGAAATACGTATCATTTAGTTTTTGAAAACTATAATCAGGGGGGCTAGGCAGTAAAGAGTGCCGTAAGATCCTTTATTATGTTTGGAATGCTTTCAAGCAGTCGTTTTGCTTGTTGCAGCACAAAGCCGTCGATGTTGATATCGATTTCATTGGCAAGCACACTCGACTCTTGCAATCTCACGATAAGTGAACGTCGAACGAATTTTGACCCAACTAATTGCCATCTAGTTTGCATAAATTGCAGTAAATAAACATAGAACGGTTTGTTGCTGTCGTGTGACATTGATTTAAAAATGCTTTAAATGTCAACCTGGGATTTTGTGGGGACTTAGATGGTTCGATTCAGAACTGTCACACGCTGACATAAAAGATTATTAAATACTATAAATAACGCAAGTTCAAAAAAAATTCTATACATTTCTAATTATTATAAGCTATTAAATATTACAAACGTCGTCATTATTTTCGTATTTGTCCTCATTATTAAAACACAATCGAAGCATATTGATAACGCAAAAAAATATCTTTATTGTCAATTTCAAATCCAGTTTTCTCTTTATGAGCTTTTGCCCAAGATTCCTCTCAACTTCCACCGTAAGAGGGGAAATATGTAATGAGCGCAAGACTCGTTAACGAGAGTAAAAAGCATTTAAATTTTTTATTCAATTGGTAGTAGAAATTGGGTTAAAATCGTGGTATTTTGTTCGATAAAGTTAATTTGCAAAACAAATGGGATGAATAGGCCCGTGGTGCATTGGCTGGTATTAAATAGCTGTTTCGTATCGTGTATTCTCCGGCAGCACAATTCGGACAGTATTGGTACGCATGGGCCATTATGTCAGCAATATACCGCATGAAAGGACCCAGTGTAGAGCTTGTATGCGGTTTTTCGAGGTCGATAGCAGGGTGCCATGCCATGAAAAGAGCGAGAGAATGCGAGCGAGAGAGAAGAAAGGAAAATTGCATCGACGCACACAGATATATAGGATAAGAGGCGAGCAAGTAGTAATGGTCCGTGTATGGTCGGACAAAAGTACGTAACACGCTTGGTGAGAACGAGCATGCGGTCCAGGCTCACCGGTGCATTATTAGACACGTCACAAAACCCTGGCGAAACGAGCATGAGTATGCCTGCCTGCAAAGTTGGGTCAAGGGGGAACTTTGGACCGTGTATGAAAAATTCTCCGTCGAAATAGCCTCACTGTGATCCTCGCCCTGTGCGATTTGCTTGAAAATTTTTTGACTCGCGCTAACGGTTGTGGAGGGTTGTGGAAATCCACATGCCCTCCGAGGCACGTGGATTTTATCCTCCAATTTCACCGAGACTATTTCTGGGGTCTACCACTTGGCAATTATTGGGGCAAAAGTTTAACTCTACACGAAAAAAATATTAATTCTCATAGGAATGTCCAATATGTTTGGAAGATTTTCGCCGTACTATATGATATTGAAAGAAAAAAAAAATCATCAAGCTGCAGGTTGTGGCTGGATGTATGGTTGATCGTTTTTTTCTCTCCCAGATAATTCAGAGTACCATCTGGAAGTCAGCTATGTAAGAGTGATGACAGCTTTGGGATAAGGTTCCGAACTCCCATCCCCTCCGATCGAGCTAAAATTTTGCACAAACCTTCGTTTTGATATTTTAAGGCAACCCGTAAAGGGATTTTTGGCGACGCGTAATACTTTTTGGGTTTGGGTTTGTTCAGGTTTGTTTAGGGTTGGGTTTGGGTTTGTTTGGTTTGAAAATTCAATATCTCGAAAACTATTGCAAGTAGCGAAAAATCCCTTTAAGGTTTGTTTTAGAATATTAAAACGAAGGTTCGTGCAAGCATTCAGCTCGAGGGGGGGTTTCGGAATTTTAATGCCAGTTTTTTGTTCGGACGGTATATCGAATTCAATTTTGCGGGTTTTTTTATTCAACGCCGAAACGAATTGTTGTAAGAGCCTTTTTTACATTCCGTTTCTTTCACATACATATACGAAATATAGGGATTGGTCGTGGCGTTGAAGTTGCGGCAATACAACAGTAGTCGAGCCAAAGTAAAGTAAAGGACGTGGTTTCATTGTGCGACGTGCTCGCGCACTTCTGACTGTAGGGGCCACTGTGTGGTCTCTCTTGCCGGTTCTTGTCCAACCTCCATCCGACAACACACATTCGGGTAATTACCTTTGTTCAACGTACAAATTGCGGTTCGTAACTCGACCTCGGTATACGAGATCTCACTAACCGACACTTCTGATGCATCCTCTCTCTCTCTCTCTCTGTCTCTCTCTCTCTCTCTCTCTCTCTCTCTCTCTCTCTGTCTCTCCCTTGCTGTCTCTCTCTCTTTTTTTCTCTCTCTGGCACTCACCCACCCTTGTTCGAGCCCTTTCCTTGATCTCGTTTTTTTTCACCCCTTGAATTCTCTCAGCCACGAAAAATGACATTACCCTCAATTGCACATCTATTTCATGTTTATAACGACACTTGCTCTATTTCCCTCACAAGTTTAGTAACTAACAAGACGGGAAAAAATCAGAGAACCAATTTAATATTGCGTTCAGTAGGCTATTTTATTTTTGATTCTCACTCCCACATCCGGTAAGTTTTTTAGAGGATAGACGATGAAAAAATATTTCCGATTCGGTTTGGTGGATGAATGAACGAAAATAAAAATGTCAAATGTCTAATGAATTTGGGGCTGTAGAATATCGTAGCTGTTTTTTCCCGCTACTGAGTTTGTTCGGGTTCGAAATTACTCTGGGAACGAGGAAGCAGGGGAAGAGATAATTTTAATCGGGAGTTTCGACGGCTCGTCGAGCAAATGCATTTCCGGTAGGGAACTCAGGCTTGCGAACGAGATTCCGTGTAGTGAATTTTGTACCATCAGGGTGGTACGGTTTGGAGTGTTCTTAAGGGCGCAAAATGAAGAGAATTTGAGGGAATGGAGGGAAGAAGAGCGAGAGTGAAAGAGTGTGTGACAGAAGGAAAGGGAGAGAGAGAGAGAGACAGGGAAGCATGGCTCACAAGGTAAAAGAGGACCTTTACCCTCTCTTCCTCTCTTCGTCGGGCAGGATCTGCATATTTAGGTAAGGGTCGCATCGCGGCCATTGGAATTGCAAAATTGCAAATTGGACTTGTTCGAGTCATCCGCTCTGAAGCTGAGTGAGTGAGAAAGAGAGAGTGTGTGCATGTGGGAGAGAGAGAGAGAGAGAGAGAGAGCGCTTTATCTCGTTGTTCTATATAAATAATTCGCGGAGCCAGATAGCTCTCTCACAGGCCAACCTCGACGAACCGACGAGCTCAAAGTTTTCGAATTAACTGCACCGTACAAGGTCGCCCTTTCTCTCTCTCGCCCCTCTGAATCTATCCGGCATTACAGAGGTATGCGCGTAAGGGGAGGAAATAATATCCCGTTCTCGACACAGCGACTCAACGATGAGAGACTGGATATAACGGAGATTAATGAGATTGGGATATTAATGGTAGACTATCTCGAGTTCAATACACGAGCACGAGAAGTCCGCCGATTTCATCACGATGCAATTCAGGTAATATAAGTTTTTCTTTTATTCGAATTTCCGCGATTGAATCAAGAAATTTCAGTCTCGTCAGAATAATCGAGAAAGGGAAATAAACTTGAATATCAATAACGGGACTGGCGAAAAAATGAAATAAACTCGTGATAAGCGATGTTAAGGTTGGAATGTCGATTTTTCAATTGCACAACTTGGACGTTTCGATAACTTTATTGCATTTTATTGGCAGCTTTGCAGTGCTGATGACAAAATCGCAATGGCAAACGTTCAGATTTCAATTGAAATGTGACTGGCAAACAAATCCAAATAAGGGGAATAAACACGTTTTATGCTGGCAAATTTTGAAGTAGTGCAAGTTGAATTCTGAAATTGGCTCTGTTCGATTATTACTGCGAAATAAAGGGAATGGATCCAAAAGACAGGAACCAATCTAAATGGAAATATGTACAATTGAATTTAGTAAGCCACGATTTGAATGGCTTGACGATTGAATCCCATTGAACGCAGTGTTGTTGCGTTATTATAACTTTTCAATGACATGTCAAAACTCTCACTTCTACGTTGCAATCACACATATATAAATTTCGTATCAAACGCAAATTACGTTAATGGGCTACGTCTACCGGGTGGGTAAAGAAAGTAAAAATGTAAGTGCAGTTCCCAAAAATATTGTTAGTCGATAGTATCACCTTTTTTTTTAAATCTTTACTCCCTAAAAATTTCATTGGAATATTCCTAACATTGAATGAGCTATAGTTTCTTACAGACGGCTGGGCGAAAGGTAGCAGCATCATATTTCAAACTTTAAACGCGTTTCTCTTGAAATACTGTTTTCAAAGTTGGTGGATTTGATATCTCGAGACCCACTTGATGCATTTTTTCCAAATTTAGAGGAGGTACGATGAGAAACATTTAAAGGTCGTTGACAACCTCACTTTTTTAACCCTTTGACTGCACACTTCCACCACGAACCTCCAACTGCATGTGGGGTCACTCTGACCCTAGATGTTTTTCAAATAATTGTATTTCGGTAAATATGCATTTTTGTTTTCTTTGTAGAGACGTTTTTTGTCGTCAATGATCCTCATTTTGTGGCCCAAAATGATCCTCATTTTCTGGCCCAAAATCTATTTTTCAACGAAAAAAAACAACGAAAATTAAGTGCCCACAAATTCGTTCGAAGTGGCAGATGCGTTGAAAATTACGTATTCGCACACGAAAAAGATCGTAATTTTTTTTTTCAAAATTGAGAAAATAATTCTTTGAGGTTTTTAAAAAGAAAGGATTGTAGATACGCAAAACAAGACAGTGTCAGCCGTCTTTCCAAAAAGTATGCTTATTCGTAGGTTGGAATTTGAGCATTCCCGGGATAGTCAACAATGAAAAAAATCGACTCCTTTCGCAGATTAATTCGACTGCTTACGCTTAAGAGTGTCCCCAAAGTTTTTGTCGTTTTTCTATTTTTTTTTGTGATTTTTTCAAAGGCTCTCGTCATACGTACAACTTCGTGTTAAAAAAATGCGTTTCTTCTTTACCAACCGTTTCCCAGATTTTTTTTTAAATTTGGTTTTTTTTCGGGCCTCTAGGTAGAAGTAGCCCCTTAACGGACGAGTAGGAAGGGAAATTGAAAAAAGAAATGGTAAATCAATTGATTCGTTTTCTCTTATGGACGAAAAATCCCTTAAGTGATTGGATCGATTGGGAAGTCTCGTTTTCTCCTCACGCCCGTTTTGCCTTAAGGTATAAAGACGAAATCCTTAGTTCTCTTTTCCTTCCTCCTGCTTTCACTCACTTTTTCTTTCTCTCTCACCACTTCTCGTCCATGTTCCGGTGACACGACCTAGGGATGTTTGCGAAAATAAATTGCGGGTTTGTGCCAATTTAACTCTCGTAGACAAATAGCCGATCGTTTGTAAATCCCACGGAGATACTTCTCAGGATCCTCCATTGGTCCACGGCAGAGGAAAGGGCGGGGGGGGGGGGGGGCGCAGGTACAAGGCAAAGGGGTTCGAAGAACAAGAGTAAGAAGAAATGAAATGAGAGAAAATCTCTATGCCCGAGGGTTATCCCGTCAATTTGTCAGTTCCTCGATCTCCAATACGAGTCTTGCGAGAGGGAGAAAGCAACGAAAGGGATAAAAATAAAAATGTTACTAATCGCAGTGAAAAAAGATATTCGCGTGCCCCCACGCACTTTATAAATGAGAGGTAATTGGAGATGTAAATAGATATATACCAGAATTAATGTGACACTCACTCAATTGACTCCACCGGAAGGTTTTTTCCAGCCTTGAAATACTCCCTCACCAGGATCAAAAGAAAAGAAGGCGGTATGAATTACTCAAAAAAGGGGGTGAAATCTGCGATTTTGCGACAAAATTTTACAATTTTTCGGAAATAAACATATGGAAATCCTGTCATACCGATATTTAATTTGACACAGCCGAAAATGTGAAAAAACATATCACTTTTTCATAATTTATGGGTGTCCTTTGACATTTGCCTGGACCGCGATGTTATCCCAAAGGTGAGAAGAAAAGAATGACGCGGTATTTCACGTGAGACCGAACCACCTCGACTTTCACATCCCATGGGGATGATGCGCGGGAAATATTGTGTTATTTCAAATGAAGCGTATTCGAAATAACGCAGGCCCAAATCATGGAAAAATGAAAAAGTAGGGACCTGAGGAATAAGGTTACAAGTCTGCGAGACCCGGAACTCAAATGTAGATGGAAAAGGAGAGGGCAAGAGAGAAGGGGAGTAAAAGAAAGTGAGAGAGAGAAAGAGAGAGAGAGAGAGAGAGAGAGAGAGAGAGAGAGACAGAGAGAGAGAGAGAGAGAGAGAGAGACAGAGAGAGAGCGGGAGAGAGAAAGAGGATGAAAAAGGTGGGAGAGGAAAGAAGGGGTAGCTAATGCAAATGGAAAGTTATGCTGCAGAAAAACGAATATTGAATCAGCAGTCGGTCGAGGGTGGCTATATATATAAATGTAAGATCTTACGTGGATCTATAGGGGTTGAAAATGCAGACTTATAGCGCTCTATGGTGGTTTCTTTTTCTATTTCACCACTCCTCTTGCTCTCTGGCTTCTTTCGCAAGGGGTTCGATGCTTGCCTTTCATCCTTCGGGGTTTCGACGTCGTCGCCAGAAACCGATCCTCAAGACCTCTCGAACTATTTTTCTCTCACGTTTCTTTTTCCCATATATATATATATATATATATATATATATATATATATATATCCCACATATATGTGCAGCATCGTCAGATATACGCATTCGCATCGACCGCTCTCCATCTTTGTCTAGTTTTCCGCCTCGCGGTAGTTTTCGTCCTCTACTTTTTCGAACCCCTGCTCGAACCTTTCGGGACCCTATCCGCATCTTCCCTTCAACTTCCACCATCGTCCAATAAACTTTCCGTATCTCCATACCATATGGGACTTTTGGAGTCAAATCGACGGGGTCGAAACACTTTTATCTATTTTATCCTCGATGGTCGATTGATATGAGGCAACTATCATTGCGCCATTTTCTGAATTATTCAACGTATTTGGGGATTAATTCTGCGTCAACAGACATTGAAGAGAGACCGCTTGTTTATCCGACGAAAAACCGTAGTATGTGGGAGAGTTTAAATTTACGGAATGAAGGGGGAAAAAGTGGAAATAACGTTCGTGTGTAGTCTCTGATCAGTACAATACGATGGGGGAAATTGAATGGAAAAAAGAAATTCAATTTCAAACAAAAAGTTTGATTCGTAACTGAAAAGTCCCGTACACAAGTGAATAAATGTATACACGCGTGGGTGAATCACACAAATATAATATTCAGGCGCATGCAACTACACGCGAATTCAGCGACCATGGTATAAACGGGAGCGGGAGAGAGAGGGAGTGAGAGAGAGAGAGAGGGAGAGAGAGAGAGAGAGAGCCAACGTCATATCTCTTTGGCAGCCGGGAGCAAAGTTTATTCAATGAAGGATCCAATCGGATACCACCTCTAGAGTACGAGAGACCTCCAATCTACGCGTTTCTACTCTTATTTGTTACATTTACTTTCTGTCTCGCAAGCAACATCAAGGGGATGGAAAATAAAAGTATGTATACAAAAATGTCCTATGATGGGATGAACATTGTCCTTGCGAACAAATGCTAAAAACAAGCGCATTTATCTTGAAATATATTCCGCATGATTTATTCGCTGCTCTGGCATTGCTCCCTATACACGGAAACGACGCCATTCACCATTCGCGTTGAAATTCAATGCCCACGAGTTTCGGTAAAAATACCTACATTTTTTATCCACTGCAAAATCAAACCAAAAAAAATGTCCACGTGTACACGAGCGATTGTGTATGTAGGTTTTTCTTATTTATTACGAAAGTACACGATCTACAATTATGGCGAAATGCATTTTCATCGAACGGACCATCGTCACTTCCGGTGTCGACAATACCGATAAAGTCCGATCTTACAGCATCCCTATAGGGATTTGATAAGGACGCCGCACGTACGACGTCCACACTGGAATCTAGGTAGACACCGCGCTATTTCCCGATTGACGTTACTGGAGAATTATTTATGTGGACTTCTCAACCGGAATTGGTCGGATTTCTAAAAGAAAATATCCTTTCGTGATCCCATGCACAAATCTGTTAAGGAGTATCAAGATGCACCCACATGTCTATAGGGATTTGTTGGGGACGCAGCACACAGTCCTCATTGGGATCTAATTGGATTATGCGCTGTTCTCCGATGAACGCCATCTGGGAATTCTTGAATCGAAAATATGTAAAAAGTCACGAGAAAAAACTGGATGTGTTGAAACATAACCTGCACGTTTCGCGAGCGTGTACGTGTGTAGTGATATTGTGTAAAATTATGTTTGTGTGATATTGTGTCAATATTTATAGTGATATTATGTGTGAAATTGTGATAGTGTGATACTGTCATAATGTGATACTGTGATATTGTGATATTGTGATATTGTGATACTGTGATATTGTGGTACTGTGATATTGTGATACTGTGATATTGTGATACTGTGATATTGTGATACTGTGATATTGTAATACTGTGATATTGTGATACTGTGATATTGTGATACTGTGATATTGTGATATTGTGGTACTGTGATATTGTGATACTGTGATATTGTGGTACTGTGATATTGTGATACTGTAATATTGTGATACTGTGATATTGTGATATTGTGACACGGGGATATTGTGATGTTGTGTCGAAATGTATAAAAATAAATAACCATCAATAAATAGAGTGGATTTCCGATTGTGTGATTCAAATCGATTTTTGAGGTACACCGTTTCAAGGGATTTTCACTTTTCCAACATCCACTCATTTCGTGTATCTATATATTTTGTTTACAAAATTCAACATACAGAATGCGATGGGATTCACCAACGATTGTATCGGATTCTGTTCGACAACGCGGGAATGCTTCAAGGTTCAAATTGGATTCGTGCCTGAGATTCGAATGGGGAATCCCGATTGGATTCCAATGTACGATCGTGGCGTTTGAGTATAGACATTCAATGCGATGAGCCATTGGATCCCTATCAGTAAGCAGGGTAAAATATGGGGATCCAATTAGATTCGTACGACAATTTCTGCATGGGAAAGCGCGGTACTCTAACTAAACCTCATATCGAAATGGTCCTTTGTGGATTCGTTACGCTACTCCCAGTTGGTGAACCGACATTATTCCGACTGTAAGCACACACCCTTCGGCAGCTTGAACATTGTTTAGCGGGCAACAAACACCAGTGGACCACACGCCCCGGGATTTCGGTGGGCGAGTACATCGAATAGTTTTGAATTGCTTGCATATCCAGTTTGGTACGCATCCGAAGGGTGTGGAGGTCTGGGAACGGCCCGGCGTTGGTTGCGGGGGTCGAAAGGAAGGGCAGAAAGGGTTTTCGGAGACCGCACACAGATAGGGCACTCGAAATGGCCGAAACCTTCGGCTGAAAACACAGTAGCTCGCGCGCAAGCTCACCGTTTTCCAGGCCAGTTTATAGCTTCGCGAAACTGTGAATAATGGACACCGAAGTTTGATAAGGGTTAGTCGGTGAATTTCGAAGCACACACACACACACACACACGTACACGCACACGCGCGCATACACACACACATACACACACAGTGTGTAGGTATGTGCGCGTATCGTATCATACACGGCAAGGTAGTTCGGAAGGTTGCGTGTACACGAAGGCCTGAGCCCCATCATTCGTAGGTGGGTTGGGGGCTGAAGCGACCGAATTATTTATCGACGAAAAGCTCGTAGTCGTCCAAAAGCTCGAAAATCCCTCTCGCGAAATTAGAGAGAGAGGGAGAGAGAGAGAGAGAGAGTTGGATAGATCCTGATTTTGGTTGTGGACTATTCCATCTATCCATTCACTCTCAACCCACGCCCTTTCCCGTTATCCGTACATCCCTTCAAATCTCCGTCCATCACATTTCGCCGTGACGAGACAGCGGCCGAGAGAAACCGGAACGCTTTTCATTGTTTCGAACGATTTTGCAAGACTGACGCGATTGTTGAACACGCGTTTACCATCAATCGTAATTAGATGGTGCCGAACCCACAATCTCTCCCCCGCCGCCGCTGCCGCCTAGACCGAACTTTACTGACGGTTCTCCAATTCTGATACAGCAGATGAGTTTGAAAAAGAAACGCTCGTGACACCACCGACGGAATATTGAATCGAATACGTCGGTTTGAGGATCCAAAAAAGAAGACCGTGACCCGTTTGATGGAATACTGTTTGAAATGAAAACTTCGATGACCGTGGAAAGGAGGACGGAAGTAGGTGAAGGTTGATAACTTGATTTGGACGTGGAGTGAGAATCGTAGGGTGAGTAATAATTTGTCTTGGGCTTTTTCGAGCCTTAATGTAGCACTTTGATGATTGAGCAACAGAAATTCCAACGCAGTGATTCTGGAAGGTGATAATTCTTGCGAGAAAGGCATTTAAATGGTTGCAGCTAATACCACAACAAAACGTGTATTTTGCTCGGGAGAAAAAGGAAATACGTTGAATTGTCCACGTTGATTCGCAATTAATGTTAAGGGGGGAGATACCATTAAGCGAGAAAGGGATTTGCTGATTTTCATTATTTTTTTTTAGGGAAGATTTCACTATTTTTCAGCCTTATGGTATGTTTTATTACTTTTGGCTCTCACATGGTATTTTTTTTATTTATTAGTCTTTAAAGGCGTGACGCATAGCCGAAAAAATAATGAACCGATTCTGATGAGATTTGGTATAAATGTTTCTAACCTTATTGCCTAAAATATAACCCTAAATGTTTTTGGAAATTGAAATAAAGAAGTATTTTTTTATGTCAAATGTAGACACTTTTTTCGGAAAATTCAATCTTTTTGTTTCAAAACGCACCATCTCATCGATGTTCGATATTTTTCACTTTTCCTTGGTTCATATTCTGTGTATGTTTGCTAACGAAGGAAATATCTTCGTTGTTTATTTTTTCAGATTAATCCTGCCTACGCTACGTGTCACGCCGTCTGACAACATCCGCCGCAACCCGTTTAGAAGACCGTGTCATACCTCAACCGTTTTTAAAGATTAATGAAAAATCAATACCATGTAACAGTTAAAAGGAGTAATAAAACATACCCTAAGCCTCAAGAATGGTGAAAAAATATTTCCTTTTAAGAAAATCATGAAAATCCTGGATTCCTCGCATGAAAGTCCCTCCTTGATGTCCCATTGTCGACTGCAGCGTTTATCTGATTTTTCTTTTTTCACCCGTTCATCGTTCGGAGCTTTTGGGGACATTATAAAGTCGATTAATTGGTCGGATCAGGGGATTACATTGGGAAATGCATTCGATAAAACGTTGGAATCATTAGCTCTCACTGATGCCATCCGTGCAGGAGAGTTCAATAATATCCTATCTCTTATTCGCCACTTTGATGTTGATCCACCAATCCAAAATCCACCAATATATATGATTCGGGTGGCTCGCCATAACGAGGCGCACCGCACGCGCTTTGGAAAATACTTTTGGTCACTTCGAACATGCTCTTTATCGCAACCGGGTGTGATACCCATACCTGCTTCGTTCCAGATGGAATTCGTGAGAATCGATCTTGTGGCCGCCAATGGAATTCCGCTCGTTACTTTGTTCAGGATCCAGTGGATGAATATGAAAAAGTTTCGAAAGTCCTAATTTCAGGTGAGGTGACACTTGCTAAGGCGGCAATCTGTGATCAATGTTTTCAATGAAGCTTGAGCTCCTTTGATGTTCAACGCTGTGAAACTATTTTTGGCCCGGAAAGTGTATGCCCGTCTCCAAATATTGGGATCTGAGATTTAGCAGGGGACAAATCGTAAATTGCAGGTTGAAATCACGTTGAGGATATACCTGAATCGGTGTATTCAATTACGAACACCAATTGAAATATGAATGTGATATCATTATTCGGAAGCTTGGAAACGAATACGCCGAATGTGAAGTAACCTTTGCTTGATCGTTTTTTTGTCCTCGAATGATGAATTGTGTGTAGGATGACCTCTAATAGAGCTTTCCTCGTGCCACCGTTGCCTTATGGTCATGGGGCATTCATCGGTCGTCACAACAAGTCCGTTTGGATCGAATGCTTCGCGACCTTGCCACGACTATCTGTCAGAGCTCCTCGCCACACTCTCACGAGACTTCCCATACGCTTTTTTCGCCATTTACATTCATTCCCTCAGTTTTACGATTTGGGGCTTATCTTCTTCTATCTTTCATTCGTTTTCATTATTCATCGCTTTGGCTCGAGTTGCGGACAGCGGCGCAAACTTCCGCAAGGATTTTACGCGTTGATTTTGCGTGGATTTTTCACGAATTTCCCGTGGGGAAATTCTTCGGGTTCACTCTCACCTATGCATGTGTGCAAACATACGGCGAGCTTTTCCAGCAGAACCAAGAGGACCGTGACCTTCATCCTCCGGGATTACGTTGATCATTTCCTCTTCCGTTCTCACAATCTAGAAAGGCTTGCAGATTATGTTTAGACTCTTTCTTTTTCAAATTATTTTTCACTAGTGGCTTTCAGTTCAATTGTTCCATTAAGGGTCTACATTTACGCAGAGTCCGGGAAAAATGACCAAATTCCGAATTTGTTTTCTGGGAAACGGTTGGTAAAAAAGAAAAGCATTTTTTTAACACAAAGGTACATGTATTGAGAGGCTTTAAAAAAAATACCAAAAAATACGGAAAAACAACAAACACATAGCCGCCGGGCGATGATACTGTTTTCAAAGTCGGTGAACATGATATCTCAAGAATCACTTGATGGATTGTTCCCAAATTTACAGGAGATACAAAGAGAAACATTAAAAGGTCTTCGACGATCTGACTTTTTCAAAATCGTTCTTCGTTTTGTAATAGTTACGTAAAAATGACGACTTTTTTCATAGGTTTTGAATGCTCGGGTTTCAATTCATCGCCACTTTGTTAAAAAAATGATTCCACAAATGAACGATCGTCAACGACTCATATTTATCGTCGACTTGAATAACCGTTCGGTTTTTTTATATCTGATGGACCTTTTATGCTGGAGAGTGTCCACCGCCAAACGTCGCGAAAAGAGTTCATCACCGGCTGGTGGCCATGTTTATGTTGTTTTATCGTTTTTTTAAGACTCTTAATGTACCTTTGTCCTCAATGTACCTTTGTGTCAAAAAAATGCTTTTTTTGACACAAAAGCATTTTTTTGTGTCAAAAAAATGCTTTTTCACCAACCGTTTCTCGGAAAAAAAACTTCGGAATTCGGCCATTTTTTTCGGGCCCCTAAGTAGATGTAGCCCCTTAAGAAAGGCGTCCAATGTTCGTCCAATTTCTACGAATATTGAAATTCTGCATGCGGTGAAAAAAAAATGTAGCCTACTTTAACGGTGTATAGAATTTTCAAAGAAATGCTGGCCCACGGCGAGGAACATTGACAATAAAACTTCCCAGTTAATCGACCCTAGTTCAATCCACTAGCGCGGAGAATTATAACATTTCACATTTGCCTCAGTTCTACATGCGCTTCAATGTGACATTGTTTCACTCTCAGATGTGATGAGGGAATACGGTAAAAATGCTACAAAGTTTGTCACATTTACCATGTGGCTAATGTATGTATGGGAAACTTTTTGAAAAATTTCGCTATCCCTCACTCCATAGTAGCAGCGTAATAAATCGTAACATGCTGGAATTCCGGTTATTCTTTCGTCTCCCATTTATCTTTACCGAAAGGTGGGGCAACAAATGGCACGAAAATAATGGCAGTCGTTGGACGCGACATATTAACTGTGAAGAGTTTAGTAATGTTAAATATTAATAAATACATGAGAAACAATAATTTAAAAAAACACGATAAATTAGGAACTTGTGGCAGGGTCTACATATTATATAACTTACGACTAATTTACTGTGGATCTGACGTATATGTGGGTATGTCTATTTTCGGCTACTTTTGCCTGTGATCGTATCTCCCATGCGCCCTAAATAAATTTCCAGGCTCGAAATCTCAAGGAGAAATTAATTTGGTGAAAATAGTTATTAAAGAGCAGCTGTTTGGAATAAATCTACGAAAGGAACGCTTTTCGGAGCTGGCATTGGGAACGTAAAAGTTGTTGAGCTTATCTCAGGGGCTGAAAGTCACGATTCCGTCTACTTGGTCTGGAAAGCTCTATACGTGGGTGAATATTTACAAACGTACGATTAAAGCCCAGTTCGTACCGGAGAAGGTCTCGCCCACGCACATATCGTCTACCCCTCGGTTTTCCGCTGATATTTCATCGTCCAGCGCCCCCTGGGTACGGGAATCCCCGTAGAGACGGTCCTCGCTCGTTCGCGGCAGCCATCTTGCTTCCGGTGGTCGGCTTCGGTAGACCGGAAGTGATGCCGGATATGGGGTGACAAAGCGATCGCGTGAAAAAAATTGCAGACCAATGAGGGCCTATATAAATATTGGTCATCCATTTTTGGTCGACCCGGAACATGAAGAGGATTTTGGTCGCACGATATATCTATCACGTCTTTAGATCCGGCTTGATTATACAGTGATTTATTGAGTGGAACGGTTGGTAGAGTTTTAATCGAAAACCCTCTAATCCATGCAGCATGAATTCATGACTGATGTCTGCTTTTATTACTAATGCTATTCGAGTATCTTGATTCGATGTCATGCTCATATTATCTATCACATTAAAAAATGAAAATACAGGGAGAATTTCAGTTGGAGAATTATATAAATGTTGATCAGCGTCCTTAGCAGTCGTTGTGAAGTAAATTATATCGCTCGAACTCCGGACAATGAAAATAATTGTAGCCAGGAAGTGCCTTATCTAGGGAAATTTCTGTTGGTGTAATCTAAATAGTAACGATTGTCTCGTCGGTTACATTTATGGAGGGTTCTTCTTAAGGGCTTACATATAGTTTAAATTTTTGAAAATATCGACTTTCGGTTTTGGACGGATTATCAAAATATAACATTTCAGAAACATTGTCCTTTTTCAAGACTTTTCCAAGATCGGTGACCATGGTTCTAAAAAAATCACTGCACCGATCAACTTCAAATTTGACACGCTTCTCTTACATATAAAAAAGCAGTGTTTGAACGAAGGATTTTTTTTTCGAGTTGATCAATTTTATCAATTTTTCAATTTTATCAATGTTTTTTTCTCGATTTTATCAATTTTATTAAGGTTTTTATCGTTTTTTATCAATGAAAACAGAGCGTTTTTTTTACCGAAAATCAAAAATCAATATTTTATTAAATCCTTCGTCCAAGCACTAGATAATTTCATGCAAAAACTAATTGCGTTTGATTTTTTAAAATTTTTACATCATTCGTTCCCGAGCAGCAGTGGTTACCGCGAAAGAAGTATTTCAATCAGTAGCCTGCGCAAATCATTGTATCTATCACATTTTTAAACAGTTTTCAATACAAACATTGTAATGGATACTTAAAACCATAGTCTTTAACCTTACTTTTTTAACAATAAAAAATAAAACGCTCGCCTTCTCAAAATTGAAAGTTTTCAATAATTTTTTACACCAATTCAATTTGGTACTTTCCGAATTTCAATTATACAGTCACATTACGAAATAGTTTAAGTATATACCTGATTTTTGTTCAATAAAAACCGACCGAAGGTTTGTTAATGGTAGCTGGTTGAGTGACTTTTCCGATCAAATCGATCCACTGTGTCAATGTCGATCCAAACGAAATTAGTTACCAAAAATTTGCAAATCCGCCTAAGTTTTCCCAGAAAAAATTCACGAACATTGCTTTTTTTTGGCCATGAGTCGGAAACCAGTTAAAAAATATTCCATACAGCCATATTTCACACCATATTCCCCCCCCCCATGGTATTTTTTAGCACCAAACAAAATGACCTAGCAAATTCATTTTCAAGGATCCCTCGTGAAGCGTACAATTCACGATGAGAGCAGAATTTTGGAGCTTCGTATTCTTAGAGCAGTGAATTCTCGTTTGTCACTTTTTTGAATAAACCGGAGCGTATTAGGCAAACGATTTATTACGTGGAGTCACCCATGAACGGGTAACGAAGTATTCTGGGCCAAAAACCCTCTTAATTCGTGATTAAACCGAGTTAGTTTGGATTAAAGTGATTTGTACGACTGGTCCATGAAATTTCATTCCCGTTTAGCGGCAGGCAACAGTAAGGGGTGGGGGTGGGGTGAAAGTTGATAATTTCTCGACGTTTTATTACGGGGATTCGAAGAGGGATGAGTTACGAGAAATGATTCGGTGCTGAATACGTGAAGCCGGAAGTGCGCGAACGATAGAAGAAGGAAATGAGCGAATTGGATGCCGATGTACGATTGGAAACAGCAGAGAACGAAGATGAGTTTATTATCGATGAAATCGAACGAGTGCACGATGTTGCGCGAGGGGGGAGAATATTTTTTAAATTCTATTTCGATGAGTGTTGAACGAAGCCTGAAGAAAATCAAAATTTCGCCTTCCTGTCGATTTCGAGGGCGAGGGGGCAAAGCGACAGGACCCTCGAGCGTTATTTGCTCGACCCCACAATGTCATACATGTCATCCCCCGGCATAAAGTGCCTCGTGGCGTTCGACGCATATAGGTACATCCCCTAGAAACGACGATGACGGTGAAAGAAGACGAGTCAGGCAGACTATTGGATTTTAACCTTATCTGTAGCTGGTTAGGAACTCGCGGCCTCCCCCAACGGGAAATTTGGAAAGTACCATTTCCTGTCTGCACGTGGTGTCAGCGGATCGGGAATTCTCGCACATGCGACAGGCTTGGGGAAAAAATGATGGATAGGAACATTTAGCGAACATGGGAGATTTATAAAGGACGGGAGAGGGAGGAAGGTAAAGAGAGAGTGATGGAGAGAGAGTTAGAGAGTGAGAGAGAGAGAGAGAGAGAGAGAGAGAGAGAGAGAGGGACAGAGAGGGAGGGAGAGGCGGAAGAATCATCACGGCCTTCACTGATCTTAACTCTTATCTCTCCTGACATCTGTCCTCATTCCGAGAAATATTAAAAATGGTGTTCTGGAAACATATAATCTTTTTTTGCAACATGAAAACATTTTTCACATGTAGAAAGTGTTCCTAGACTAAACATTTTGTAAATTACGAAAATATTCTGCAATTGAAATATTCTCCAATTCTCTCCAAATCTAATTAAAAATTATTAACAAATGTAAATTCAATATTCTCTACATCAAGAAAATGTTTCTGAACAAAACAAAATATTATCGTGTTCTTTTCAACTACTCTAGGTAGTGTGCCGAAGATTCGCCAAATATTCGAAAGCGAATAACCCTTAAAAATAAAACGAACAGAAATATTTATAAGGCGAAAAATAGAGTTTTCAAAAATATGTCTCGACCTGTAAAATCTATACACAGTAAAAAATGGGATTTTATGAACCAACAGTGCATGTACAGTCAAATATAGTACTACGGCGTTTCGAGTTCGAAGGACATAATTTAACTGAGAAAGCTGTCTTTGGCTCGCCGTGACGGCGACTATGGAAGTCTGCGAGGGTTCGTAAAGAGACCAACGACAATGCACTGCAAAGACAACACAGAGCGGATAGGCTACGAATATCGAGTCCTCATCCGAGATGAAGAGACGTATAATCCTGCGAATAGTATATAGGTAGGATTTCGGAGGAATATCGGGACTCGTCGTAGTCGAGTAGAATTTCGAAAGTCGATAAAGCACCGGGGTTAATTGCCGAATGAAATTAAACAGCAGTTAAAGAGGTTTCTCTGCCGACTGCTGCTTCTCGAGTAATTGTAAGAACTTATAAGGTGAACGAGGGCCTGGGCATGCTTTCATATGTATATATGTATTTATACATTTCCCTTGCTCTCTATTTTCTCACTTCCGGGAAGAAGATCCTTCCCCTCCCTCTTTCCCGTCTGCCTCCCTCTATCTGCTCTTTGGACAACGTTGTTCTCTTCTGGTCTTCATCTTCCTTCGTTCTTCGGCTCATACCTATATCGTCATTTGATCGCCGTTTCTAGAGTGACTCTTCTCATCTTTTCCACTTCCGTCTAGTAGGGAGCATCGCGAGAGACTTTATCCCTCCGCCACTTCATCATTTCTCTCTTTCTCATTGTGAACACTTCGACACTATACCTTCGAATAGGGTGAGCATCCCCGTACAACGTTAGCGCCCGTTATAGTGCGCACCATAACTTGCGCGTATATCCACAAGAGTCACCGGTTAGCTGCAATCAAAGTTAAACCCCCTGCTGTCTCTCTTTTTCGCACTGATGGGACGTTTCCCATAGACGAATCCTGGCCATTACTCGGGGGTTGAAACTGTCAAGGGTCTGCGGCAAGAACGAGAGACAGAAGGAGGCAAGCAGCCGGATAGTTAATTTTTAATAGGGCTGTTAAATGCAGGTTCTTATTCGCTGCTTCGCCTCTTCGGTGATATTTCCTTTTTCACCCTCCCCGTACGTCGTTACGAGCCATTTCGTGAGGGTTCGTTCGTCCTTCGGGTCAAACCATCACAGTGCTCCGCCCACGCCGCGAGATAGCGGACTATCAGCCAAAGCTTCCGGATCAGCTATAAGAAGCTTCAAGCCCTCAGGATGATTGAGGGCTGAGGGTGCAGGCCACTACGCAACGTCCGTATGGAGGTCAATTTCTTCTGGGAACGAAAGTAACGGGTGGTCCCCTTTTGGCGGAATTTCTCGCACTTTGAGTGAATGCCAATCGGGGATTGTGTCATTGTCAACTAAAGTTGACGGTAAGACGGACACGACTCAGTTGAAAGCACTGGCAATGGCAATGATTTATAAACTATACGCGCATAAGAGTTTGGTGTCGCGTAAATTTGATTCATTATGACAGCTTGGATATCTGAATTGGTAATCAGACACTTCAAACTTGAGAGATTAAGGGAAAAAACTGGCTTGGTGTCATGACTAACATTGTTACAACGCGGTGCGAGTTTCAGAAACGATTCCCCCGGTACACTGGCAAATGGAGTGGCGGGGACACGCGATCGTGAAGGCCATAGCTAAACGAGGGTAAAAGGGGGAAGGGAGAGAGAGCGCAAGCAGCGTGGACAGAAAAGGGAAGATTTAACTCAGGGAGGAAGATACGAAGTGCAAAGACCGAGGGTATGATCAGTTTGGACTGATTCACAAGAACAACAATAAAAGTAGGTACTCTGTATTTTACATACAGGATGCTTCGCAAATAAGAAGTTATACGGCTTATGGTGACCATCTGTGGGCCAAGACCACTGAGCATCCTTCTTCCTCCTTTGCAGTACTTCAAAGAAAGGATGGTACAGAACACTGTAGGCTTGTCATGATGTATCAGGCGGCAGTAATTTAACGTTATAGACTTTCAGCGATCGCCAATGAACATCACTGTGATCTTTTCGATTTTCGCTAACTATTGATTAACGAGTTGTCTTTGGTATTGCTTTTTGGAAGATATCTTCAGCAATGAGTATGATGTCAGTTGTTTCGCGATCAAGGCGTCTTTGCCATTCATTTTTACGGTGTCTTCAACCTAGACACGCTCTGCAGTATCTTTTCCTCATGAGTAGTGTTTCACTCATTGTCTGATGTCGTATCATGTTGCTGGTTTGAATTTAAGCCTAAGAATATTTGCCTAAGCCTTTTGCCAGTGATTTTGACTAATTTCTAGATAGCGCACATGACAATTTGACAAATTCAGCTTTGTAGATCCATGGGGTTTTGCAAATCAACCTGTAGACTTGAGCAGGAAGGTCTCGCTAGAGGTTTCACAGACCAACCGTTTTTGCAGGCCCAGTCAGTACTGGGTACCAGCTCAGGAGCTGGTAAATATTTTGCGGACGAACATTTCGGCGTGGTCGGGTTAGATTCGTGAATAGCTTTACATATTCTCACATCCACACATCAGTTTTTTTTACTTGTTTCTTCTTCTTCGTCACCTCCATGACTCGCCCTCAATGCTTAAGGTATTCCTTCCACGAACCCGAACATTTACCAATCAACTGATTTTCGTATATAATCAGCCTAAAACACAACTCAGTATACTGGTAAAGTGTCAAACCAAGTTACTGATCTTTTCTAACGAATCCGTAAGGACAATAAAGTGATCGTATATCTAAAGAAAACAGCAATGATAAAACTTAGAAAAATGTGACTAAGAAGAATTTTCGAAGCCACGAGTTTTCAGAGAAAATGTAAAAATACCTAAATATATTAAATACGCGGGAAATTTTTTATTCCAGTTTATCGTTGGGTATAATAATTGATAGTGACCTATTTTTATTTGGCGCCAGTGATTATACTGAATACCTTAAGTATATTTTACGGAGATAAAGTAACGATAAAGCAGGGCATTTACTTCGTTATTTTTTCTTCATATTCATTGAAGATCACCAAGAAAAGTCTAGGGAAGACGTTTTTTTAATGATCGAAAACCATTTTGAACGGAAGTTCGACGTTCTCTTTTTTTAACCTGGTCTTTGATTCGAAGCACGAGTTTTGATTTGTGGTGAAAAAGGCTCGACGAAAATGTCGAGTTATCAGAAATGATTGTACGAGTACATAACGAGGCAAGCTTTCAAAGTGTGAAAATTAGAGTAAATTATTTTAAAACAGCGCAACGGGCTATACATTCCCTTTGGATCAGAGGGCATTTCCTTTGTTCAAAACGTGACGTATGTCTTTTAGCAGGTACAGGTAGAGGTACAGGTTTTTAACTCTGTAGAGAGTTCACCAGCTGGTGCTGGTTTTTGCAGTTTTTCCCTTCCCTCCTCTCTCTTTCCCTCTCCCACTCTCTCTCTCTCACTCTCTCTTTCTCTCTCTCGCCGTTCTCTACATCTCCCTTCTAAGCACGGTTGGTTACGCGGCAACATTGGCGTTCGGGCAGCCTGCTCGCGGTGATTAGTGCGCTCATTACGCCAAACTCTGTTCCTGGTAACACGCGACGCTAATGATGCTTGCATCTCTCCAAGTCCAACAGACAGAAGCTGCGAGACAAGAATTACACAATTTGTGACGTGCCGAGCCATTGCTGGCTCAGCACGGTCTTGTTTCTGTCGCTGATTCAATAGGCAGACCAACATTTCACGAATTATTCGTCATTCGTCGAGCCTCGAATGTGCCTGAATAAAGAAAGATCGACGAAAACTAAGACGTGGAAGATTTTAAGCATGTGTCGCATAATGGCTTTTCTTCGCAAATGAATCTTCGACTTCATTTGACTCGAGACCTCGTCGACAGGTTTATTTTTAAATATAATTTCCAGCCGCGAATATGAAGATATTATTATTTTTACAGGACTATTTTGACAGGTTTATTTTTAAATATAATTTCCAACGCGAATACGAAGATATTAAAATAATGAAGACATTATACATCTAAAATGATGTACCTATTTTGTTCAAGTGTGCTTGGGTATCGAACTGTGGAATTTCACTTTTTTCATAATCAATCAACAAGCTGTTTTGTTTAGTGCACCAAACAAAAATCGGACGGGGGGAAAAATGTCAAACGATGAATATGCAGATGGGCCAAAATGTCGAATTCGAAAATGACGAATGTTCGAATATAGATAGATCAATCTTACTAGAGTCTGTGAAGTCGAAAATAACAATTACGAATATGAACCACTCGGAAGTTGATGTATAGCGAAAAACGAAAAACAGATCGAATAAAATATCGAAAAAAATCAATATTAATCTTATTTTTCAAATAAAAAATTTACATGCAAAAAATATTTTAAAAAAGCTTTTATTTAGTGTACTAAAAAGCAGAAAATTATTATGACACGTTATTATTATTATATAAATTAGAGAAAAAAATATTACGACACGATTATCCTCAGTTTTAGGATGTTTATTTAAGAAGTCCGTGGTTGTTTTACAGTAAATTAAATACAGTTGATATGTTAACGAATTTATGTAAATTAAAGATTATACATCTCAATTTTGAGCACCCCAACCTTTTATTGATAATCACTCATAGGTGACTTGGCAAGGAAAATTATTTTTTACTTTTTAGAACATTAAACAGAAGCTGCTTTCTTAAAAATATTTGTTTACATATAAATTATTTACTACGTTTTAGTCTTCAATTAATTTTACGAGTTAGTTGTTACTAGTAGTTTTCTACTTTACGATTTCGTAGGTTAGGAACATGGAATGCTTGTAAAAAATAACATAGCCTGTAATTGGGATTGAATTAACGACTAATTGCTGCATATCAACTTTTTACATACAAACACAGTCGGCTACGAGTATGTCTGTATGTGTTAAAGAGATTTTATATGGATGATTAGATATTGCTAATTTTGCATGAAAGCTTCAACATTTTATGGATGTATTTTTTTTTTAGTCGATTCATGCATTCTCGCCTATTAGATGCATGATTGCAAATTTTTCGAGCTCTGAGTAGTCGGGAAGTGGGTGAAATATCGATTTTCCGTTTTGCATCACACAGAAAGTCAACCTTGTAAAAGCTTGTAGAAAAACAATACATTTTTTCAATGACAGCTGGTTTTATTTGAATTCCAGCGCTGTATTTCGCACAGATGTGAAGAAAAAAACCTCCGTGTCCAAATTTGTGTGATAAAGCAACGTCTCGTGAGTTGCAGCATGGGGCAATCATTATCGAAAATTCCTCTCGGTGTTGGGATTTGTAACAAAGAGCGTCGTCGAAACGGGCCATTGTAGTCGTTGAACAATCGTCGAACGAGCTCGAGAATTCCGTAATATTGTTCGGCGGGAACTTCCTTCGTGTTGCTGTCGTGAAACACGTTTCGGGTTTATAGTACCTCGGTATTACGAGGGACTGGGAATATGCCTGCTTTATCCGTCCCTTTCCCCTGTAATCAATGAGTTCGCTTGCTTCATTGGATTATTCACTTTGCGGTCGATTTATTAATTGGATACGTCCAACGTTCTTGCATGTTCTATGAATACAAACGGATGACGTACCACAGCATTTTTTTTGGTAGCCCGAAATAATTTAAAAAATATGCCAACTGGAAAAAAAATTCACATGTGCTTTACGTCCAATGTTGTTTCAACTTCCCTAAATATCCCCCAAAAATTCAAAGTGCATCTTGCTTCGTGAATTCAGACCTTTTTCATATTTTGTTACGACCATCTTTACGGTTTTATAAATCCTCCATCGATCTTCGATTATGTATTTTTTTGAACGTACCTATCCAAATTTCGTTCGTATATTCGAGGAGAGATGTATTTCGGTAATTCTTTGAATACGTGACTTATAAAAAAAAAACTTCCCGTTTTCTCATTTGTTGGGTTATAAATGATGGTATTCAGTCGGGGGAAACTGACATTTATTCTTAACGTATTTTTCACGAGCGAAAATTGTTAAAAATGATTTCGAATTTTTCGAAAACCTAAACAAACCCAATATAGGCGTCGAAATATTCAAAAATGCCATGTTTTATCACGTGTTTGCAAGAACTTCAAAGCCCCATAATTTTTACGGTGAGGGGGGGGGGGGTGACTTTCAGCTTCCCCCGACTAAATATCACCATCTATAACCCAATGAATGAGAAAATAGCAAAAAATATAAGTTTCGCCTCATTTTTCGGAAAAGTCACTCATATAAAGAATTACCCGTACTTCTTTATCGTCCTGAACGATTTGATTTTTTACGGGTTGTCAAGTTCCATTTGGGATGAAAAAATAATAACTGATTGGTATTGCGGTCGATTTAGCTCCATCGTAGGAATTTTCGTGTCCCAAGTTTTCCTCTCGTCGGAAAGAAAAAAGTCACTCGCCAGGGGGTCGGGAAGAGGGGATGGGTTGAAAAATGTAAGCTCGTAACCTCTCGGATAACTCACGACTTTCTTTCCTCGCGGCGGAGCCTTCAACGTCACCGAAACGAAAGAGGAAATTAATAAATTGCTCAAACTCGAGTTGGGTCCGCCTCGCGAGTGGTGGAATAAAGCGCCCTCATAAATTTTATTTCCGCGGGGAGGTATAATAAAAGCCCCTCTCCTCACCGCTGAGAAAACCCTTTGGTCCTTCGTCGATTCAAAACCGAGCGATTTACGTGAGAAAATTGAGCCAAGTATTCCCGGAATGTACATAAATGTGGCCTCGCTGTAAAATGTTTTATGTTTTTAAATATATTATAATTATATGAAATATTAGATATTAATATATTATATTATATTAATTATATAATAATTATATATTATATTATAATTATATAATGTATTCAAAAAATAATTTATATCATAGAAAATTAAATTTATATTATATGGTGATCGCAATAATTTGAATAAATCAAATTGTTGCAGAAGAAAAAAGATCATAGCGATTCGACAATGCCGATACTACCAGCGTGTTCCAAAGTTTCCTTATTGTTCCTGCAACTTTGTTTTCCCAAAAATTCAACCAAAATCCGCCTTTGCCAACACTCTCAAACGAAAAAGCTTGCCAGTTATGCTTCAAAAACCACCCATGCAGTAATTGGACGGATCCAAACGGATTCCCATACTTGTTCCAAGTTTCCTGATAGAAATCCAATGAGTCATGGCATTTGATCCCTATACTTGAACATCACGCTTGTTGAGCGGATTCTAATCTGGATTCCCCATTGGAATTCAATGTAAGGATCCAACTTGGATGCCAAAGAACATTATCGAGCAGAATCCGATTCGATTCTTGATGGATCTCATCGCATTCCATACCGTGGAATTTCTAAACAAAATGTATCGTTGTACCAAATGAGTGAATTTTGAAAAAAAGTATAAACTTGATCGTGAGAAGTATACCTTAAATATCGATTTTGATCACATCACTGAAATTCCACTAAAAATATCGTTTCTCATTTCTTTCACTGCACTTTGTCATAATATTACCACACACCTGAACATTCACGGAGCGTGCAACTTATATTGCAACGCATCGAGTTTTTTCTCGTGACTTTTCACATATTTCGATTTAATCACGGCAAGAATTCTAAAACGACGGTCATCGGGGAACACTGCAGAATCCAATTGGATCCCATATAGCGATGTATTTCGCGATTTTTCATCAAATTTGGGCTCGGGGTCACGGAAGGATATTTGTTTTTGGGAGATCCAACACATTCCGTCTAAGAATTCCAAATAAAAAATCTCAAACGACGTAAATTGGAAAATAGCACGGAATCCACTCGAATTCCGATGTGCACTTCCAACGCGCACCCTATCAAATCCCTACCGAGATCTATTAGGATCTGGGGACTCACCCTCAAATTTCTGCGCGGGCCATTGGCAAATAGCAAAAGAAAGAGCAAACAAAAATTCAACACCAAAAATTCTCATTTGTCTGTATCGTTTCACATATTCCTCTCGCATCTGTGTCTCTTCCCCAAAACAACCCTCCGCAAAACGTTTTACGACGAGATGCGGTATCGAGATCCACGTCTTATCGTCGTACATTTTTTAATCTCATTTCTTCCGTATCTTCGTGAAAAAAAATGGCGCTGTCGTTGTTGCGAGCCCTGTTCTCGCTATCAACACCCTTGTTCGCGGTGTACCGTACGGCGAACGAGGCTGGGCACGAGGAAAGAAACGCCGCGGGAGAAAAAGGGAGACAGAGGATGGAAAAAAGGCGAAAGATAGCACGCGAGGGTATCATGAGCCGAGTACAAGCTGAGAGGCTTTATATATGGTTTTTGTGTACATGGATATTATAAACACCCTAAAAATATTTTATATATATACTAAATGGAGGGTGGTGTACGACAGAATTGTTGCAAGTTTTACGAGGTTGTGTGTGTGTGCGTGGGTGTGCATGTGTGTGTGTGTGTGTGTGGATGTACGTATACCAGAATGAATAGCAACGTGAAAACAAAAGCACCGCCAGCACGGGGTTACAAATGGCGTGTATTCGGGTCGGCATTGTTTTAAATGGCTGTCAGACGCCCGGAATTTATCCCGTTTTGCGAACGTGACAAGCGCACCCAGGCCAGAGGGTTGCTCACCCTCTTTCGGTCTATATATCTACATGTGTGTGTGTGTGTGTGTATATATATATATATATATATATATATATATATATATATATATATATATATATATATATATATATATACACACACATATAAGTGTGTAGGTGTGTGTGTATACATATGCACATATATGCAAAAATGCACATCGGGCGGACAATCTGCATGTCACTATTCCATGTATTGCATGTATTCCTTCACCTGGTTTTACTTTAAGGCATAATGTATCTCGTGCTTGCTTCGTTCACCATGGTAAAGATCCCTCGACCTCCGTACGCATCATGTGGTAAAAATTATTGGAAAAAAGTAGGTAGTCCGAGCGCAGTCACACATCCGTTTTACTCGAATTTTAAAAAAAAATCTTTCGGGGGGCAAGCTCGAGATGTGAAAATTATTGTGGACGACGAAACATATTGTAGAGAACGTTCTATGAATTATTCAATTGATGCTTCGGCGTGTGGATGGATTTATATTGTTATTATGATTATTATTATTCTTGTCGTTATTACATTTGTCGTTTTTATTGGGTAACTCTACCATAGGTTGTGAGAACCGCCCGTTTCGTCGAGCGGTATGTTTTGTTGCTTTAAACGTTTCACCCGCAGGTGAAAATTTTTCAATAGCGATAGAAGCAACAATTAAAAATGCTTGGCAGTTAAGGGAAGACAACAAAATTCTGTGGAAAATTCCGCCCCCGTTTCAATGTCCGGCGGTAATTTTCGTGTTTTACGCCGTTCTTCTCGCGTCCGTGAGAGAAGTGAGCGACGACGCTGGACTTTCGGGTAGAACGGTGTGTTATGGTATACTTGAAAGATCAAACAAAGAATGTGAGTGGAAAAAGTCCCGAAAGGTGGAGATTGCGAAAGAGAAAGGGAGGGAGGCGGATACGTCGTTTCCGGGTTGCGTTAATTCTTAATTCCTTAATTTCGCGTCTGCACCTTTAAGTGCGGGTCCGCCGCAAGCCCAAAAGGAACCTTCGACATGGAGAAAGAGAAGAAGTGAAGAGGAAGGATGAAGAGAGGCATTTCACCACGAGTCTTTCGTTTTCTCCTTTTTCTCATTCGCTTTTTTTCTCTCCCTACCCTGGTCATCCTCTCCCCCGACACACCCTTTTCCTCTTGCTCGCGCTTTACCCCTCTCTCGCTCCCACCATTCCTCATCACCCTGTACCGAGATGAACGGGGGCTAGAGAGAACTTGGAAGTTGAAAGCGAGTGCAATTAAGCTCTCCCTCGCTCGCTCTCTCTTTTTTCCATCGTCTCGCAAGCCTCTCCATCGTCCTCGTATTACGACGTCGGCTGTTTCCACTTTATTCCTCCCTCTTGCCCTCCCCCTTCGGCCCTGCCCACCCCCTCTCACCCTCCCTCTCTCTCTCTCTCTCTCTCTCTCTCTCTCTCTCTCTCTCTCTCTCTTTCTTTCTCATCTCTCTCCAACTCGGTTTCAGGCTCCGCTCATTTTTCACGTAACGTCACTGCTGGATATCCACCTATCCCAGTTTTAAGCCGCCTGTTATATCCACCGTAGACACGCTACGCTATATTCACGTTTGTCGATAATTGGCGAAGAAAAGGGCGCAAGTCACGTGGGTACGGGGAGGCAATGTAAGTTTATTCACGACCTTACGCTTTGAGGACGTTGATATACGTGTGCCTTGTACGATTGAAACGTGTTCGTTTGTGCGGGGGTGTGTGTGTGTGGCGAGAAAAAGGGTCCTCCCTCCTTGCGGGTTCTTTTCTTTAGGAATCTTTGCCATATTACAGCGAGAGAGCCTCAAGAATCTGCTGGGGCTCTCTCTCTCTCTCTCCCTCGCTCTTCCTCTTTATCTCTTACTCTCTTCCCTGCCCGGCGAACCTGCCACGATCGTGAATTGGCTTGATGGTGAATGTTCTGGCTAAGGTCCCGGGTAATTTATCGAACAAATTTGCATCGACAACGGCCATTACCTATGCGAGGGGGCTGAGTCTGAAGATCGAAAGCTGTGCCCCCTGGGGGGTTCTTTTTCTCTCTCCCTCTCCCTCTCTCTCTCTCTCTCTCTCTCTCTCTCTCTCTCTATCACTCTTCCTCTCTCTCCTTTCCTCCTTATGGTTTTCCTCGTCTTCGTATTACTCCAAGATTGACTGTACAATTATTAGTAATCTAACGTTGTCTTGGGCCCAATATAGTGACTCGATGTGCTTCCAATTCTTGCGATTTTTTTACTCAGCACGAATAAGTTGCACAGTCCAGAATCGCGAAATCGTCTAACAAGCGAGAAAACGGCAAACTTCCAATTTCGATTTTCGAAAACGGTTGATTTAAGTTTTACAATTATTCGCATTGGACCTCGAGCTTTTTGGCTCTTTACGGGTCGTCCGATTACGTCATCGATATTTGCTGATTTTTGACCCCCCCCTGAAATCATCCTATCGTTCCTATCGTCATAATCCAATTACCGTTACCGTCATCCAACGAACAGATCCCCCGCCTTATTTTGAAATGACATAATTTATGGACGGCTCCTTACGTTGGATTTGGCAACAATTCTCGACGACAATTGGAAATGAAAAAAGTTCTGGACCTATTTAAAAAGTTTAATGAAAAAACGATCTTGTTAATTTATGGTTTTGTCATGCTAAACAATAAGGATCTCAATGCGGCCAGTTTTATATCACGGATCCGAGTTCATCAAGGGGTCAACGCGTTGTACAGCCAACTTTAATTGCCATTACATGTCTACTTCAATGTTACCATCATATTGGATGGAGGCGAGGATTCGATGCATTCGAAAGGACCGTTTGGGATTTCTTTTGATTTTTTTTTGAAAAATTGTACCCCATGAAAGGCGTATTCACACAAATTTTTAGATTTTTTTTCTTTTCTCTCAGGAGTTATAATTTTACAAAAATGTCGATTTCGGAAATTTTGGCGACGTTTAAACGCTGATAACTCCTGGACTAATGGAGATATCGACAAATGTTGCTATATAACTTTTTTTTCACTCAGAAGGATACTTTGGTTAAAAAAATATGTAAAAATTATCAATTATCAATGTCAACGTTTTTTTGCTTCTAAAGTGAAACCTTAAAAAAAAATGATTGCCATTTTTTATTTTTTTTCAAAAAATTCTTTAAACTAGAGTGACCGATTCTATGACTTTTACGACTAGTCTCATCGTGGGTTTTCCTTCTATTTTTTCTCAAATTATTCATATTTTTTAAAAGATTTTTATCATTTGAACCTCTGATAACGCTATGAATGATTGTGTCGTTTCCAATTCGGCTACGACAAGCCTGAAACGGTTTATTTTTTATTTGTGCTGAAGGTGGGGAAAGATATTATCTTGAGTTGAAAAAAAATTTCGTCTGATTCAGCATAAATGAAAAATGAACCGTTTCAGGCCTGCCGGAGGAAAGGGAACAAGAGATTACGGCCACTTCGTAGAGTAAAATCGGCGGACGGCAATGCGATGTATTAGCGAATGGAATGGCAAAGTATCGAGACGAAAATCAAGGATGTAAATATAAATACATAAGCATGTATGTATATGTACACACGAGCCCCCAAATATGCGACGGTATATCTATATATACGTAGACAAAGGGGATGACGACAACGAGGCCTCGCAAGAACGGAGCCCCAAGAAGCGATTGTGTTTGCAGACTTTGTGTTTATACACGAAACGTTATCACCGTACCCTCATCCCCATTTATATTTCTTTCACATGCCCCGTTTTACTACAGCTTCGTCTCTCCGCGTGCACCGGAATTCTGAGCTTTCACGTGCGTGACAGGGGCGACGCCACGCGAAAGAACAATAAGGGAGGAAGTGTGAGAACGCGGGAAAAATGGCAGCTCGAGGGCGAGCTCGAGGAGCGAGGGCGAGGAGCAGGGGAACGTGCGGATAACGTTGAACAAGTTAGAGTTCATTGGGGCTGTTGATAATATTCGCCAATCTGGGTTAACTCGCCACGCAAATGCAGCTTTCGGCCCAACCAAAGGCTGGGAGGATCCAATAGAGAAAAGAGAAGAAAAAAAAAGAAAACAAGCAGGAATACAAAATCGTCAATTGAACGGCTTTCATCGTGAAGACGTTCAGGAAAGTTTACCCTACCGATTATCCTGATTTTCTCGCAAAGTCCAGAATTGTTCGAAGGGAATGAAAAACTGAACGCTGCACGAGCGGGCGAAAAGGAGACGAGACAAAACGACGAATTGAAGGAATAAATTTACGATTACTACGGGCGTAAAGTAGCGTGCGAATATCACTCGGTCTTGTTGCTATGAAATGCAGGAAGGAAAGAACGTTCCCAATCTTGGGGCGCGTTCCAACACCCCATCCCCTCTGCCAGCCCTCGATCCAAACAAATGGGGCGTTTTGAGCAAATTTATTTTAGCGAAACTATTCGTTGGATCGTTTTCACGGGACGGAAGTGGCCTCGTCTAGTGTAATGTACGTATAGGTATAAACCTCGAAGCTGCTATCGATTCGCCGGATCCCCTAATCACCACCGAATAGTTTGCCGGATAGTATCTCGGAGCTTTCCAGGCGACTATTGCACGACCTTTATCCTATCTTCCTATCTCAGTGCTAGGGATATTTCGGTTTCCGTGCATCAGCAATGCTGTAGCATTCGTGTGAATTTATATATGTGCATGGGTATATATATATATATATAAATTATATTCGGAGCATTTCTCGTTTCCGCCGTTTTGGGTGCTGCGTTGGCCCATCTGGAGTTACGACGAACTTTCGTGGTCCGAAAACTCCAGAGGAACGGACGGAGAGAGAGAAGGAGAGAGAGGGAGATTTGAACATACATACTTACATTCTGAAGCTTGCAATCCGCCAGCTCCTTCCTCATCCAAAGTTTAACATCGACGAGACTTCCGAGTGATTAGAAATTCAAGAGTATAAATAATAGTTGTTATGTAATATGTCTATCTCTGTCTCACTCTCCATCACTGTGTCAGGGAGTATCTCGCGGAATCAAACGCAGGGATGCTCTTTGGAGTGATGTTTACAATCCGCTTATGATGCAAGAGATAGCAGATCGTCCGCATTGATCTTGGTGGTTTTCACTCTGAGCTTTGTCATTCGAGAATATGGATCATATTTTGAAAAGACGGAAGTCTGGTCATTTCGTCTCAATCCATGGCGTATCAGTTAAGGGGTTGGGCCACAGTAACGGGTATATAATCATGTGCGAATTTAACATTTTTTTTTCGTATGAAAAAGTGATTCACTCGTAAAATGAATTACACGTCTATGAATATCAAGCTGGTTGAAAAAATATATGTTTTTTTCGATGTGCAAAATGGCCGACTACTAATATTTTCTTTTGTTATCCTTTTTTCAAGTGGCGTGACGAATGATTTCAACAATTTTCACTCGATTTATTTCAAATTTAAAAATTATGTTCCTAATTGCATTTTGCAGAGAAGTACGTACGGAATTTCTGATTAATCGAAAACTTTTCATTTTATGAACAGTTTCATACGAAATTTTTTACTGATAATTAATTTCTCAAGTTCAAATACCTACAACTTTTGAATAAAACAATATTTTTTTTATTCGTACGGAATTTCTGATTAATCGAAAACATTACATCTTATGAACAGTTTTATACGAAATTTTTCACTGAAAATTAATTTCTTAAGTTCAAATACCTACAACTTTTGAATAAAACAATATTTTTTAAATTCCGTACGTACTTCTCTGGGTATTCTAATGTAGATTGACGGGAATTTTTGTTTTTTGTTCTAGGTAAAAAGTGTGGATGCTAAATGTCACGCCGCGGAGCGCCTAAGAAAAAGATAACAAAATAAAATATTAGTAGTCGGCCATTTTGTACATCGAAAAAAAAATTCTAACCGCTTGATATTCATACTAAATAGATGTGTAATTAATTTTATGAGTGAATCACTTTTTCATACGAAAAAAATTGTTAAATTCGCACATGATTTTATACCCGTTACTGTGGCCTATCCTCTCAAAAGCAATCGGAAGGCTCAGTCATTGGAAATTATGAACGGATGAATTTGAGGAAAAGCTCAGTTCGATCCATCTTTCGATGTTGGAAAAAAAATCTGTCGATTTTTGCCCAATGGTGTCGGCTCGTATGGAGGATATAGGTGGACGTCATCAATGCTCATGGATGCGGAATCAAGCCGTTGACCAAAAGCACAGATGTGGAAGTTTGCTTTTGTCGCGAGCTTGCGCTGCCAAAATCATCGCTGCTTCTCGCATTCGCGATACACCCAGGGACGAACACGAGCCATAACGATCGAATCAGAATTGACAACCGAAAGCTTTCGTCCTTCACCTGTGTCATTCATCCTCCACCCCCCCGGATTCATCGCCATGCGAATTTAATGAGTACACTATGGCGATACGTTGAAGCGTGATCGTCACGACCATACTGTATTATTCCGATGGATGATGGAGGAATGAGGAGAAAATTTTCATGCCATTCAAAGCTGTTGGGAGAGCGGGAGAGAGAGCAGCAGGGCAGTTGGGGGGTGCAGGGGAGGGAGTACGTGTACGAATGAATTTCGACGATTAAACTCTACGTGAAGAGCTTTTTCAGCAGAATTCTCGTCATTTCGGCACAAACTATTACGTGCGTTGAATTTTATCATCCCTCAGAGACGCCACTATTAAAGTGTGATTTATGTAAATGATTTTTTTTCCCTCACGTCCCGATAGACACGTCGCTTATTCGGAATTTTGTATCTCGAGCCCGCTGCGATTTTCATGTATGAAAATGGAACAAAAAACCTTGGTGTGTGCGCCTTGTTTTACGGGATCGTGGGACGAAATGTTTATCGTTGTGATTCGGAGAAAAGACTCACCGGGCCGAACTGTTCGAAGTAATTTTTGACGTCCTCGAGCGTCGTCGGGGCCGAGAGACCGCCGACGAATATCTTCTTTGTCCTTGTCACCATCTGCAACAGGCAATGAAAAAAAAATCGTCAGTCTTTTCCAATATTGAGCGAGAAACGATGTAGCCACGGATAATCAAATTAGAGTTGTCGGGAATTTGAAAGTCTCATTCTTGTCAAGTTCGTGGGAAAACAGCGAAAATCGGGGGCATGAGTTTTCATTAATTTTTCATGATTTTATGTTAATTTTTAAGGTTCTCGTCGAAACGAATGCATTATCGAGGGCATTGATCCACGGATACTGAAAAGAGAAATCGAGAAATATATTTTTGTTTGAATAAAATGATTTAATTTTTAATACATTGAAAAAAATGTTTCTATTGATACTTTTTTTCTGATAAAAAAGTTGTTTATATGCCATTTGTATTTAACTACATTTAATGATTTTGTTTTATTTTTGAAAAATCGCATTCCATGCAGCGAAAAATCCAGTGGCTTCACAGGATTACCCGTAATTTATTTCTTCTTTTCAAAGAAACTCTTACCCTCCTGCTTAATCTCTTCGTAATCAATCGTTTTACGAAATACCGTTCGTTTAATTGAATTCGGATTTTTTTTTCGATTTTTGGCAAATTTTCAAAGGTGGACAATTGCGTTGCACAAATGTTTCGACGCCTTTCCTTTTTCAAGGCCATTGGCAGGGATACGTTTTTCGGAAAATACGGATCGAGCTATTAGGATAAATCAGGAGGTCTTCCCTATGTGTAGGAAAATTCTTCCCGAAATCCTCACAATAAGCTTGCCTTCATTTTACAATACGATTTCGACAACCTTGCCCTTAAAATATTGAAAAAAAAAATTATTATAAATAATATAATACATTTTACAACCAAATTAAATCTTAAATTATGAAAATCTTAAAATAATAGTTTAAGATTTTTTTATAATTTAAGATTTTATTAGAATAAGATTTTAGGTGTCTTTTTAAATTTAAGATTTTATGATATTTTCGAAGAGTGGCCAAAGGGACGTTGTTTTTTTTTACTTTTACTCCATTCCACGGTCTGATCCGACGGGCATGGTTTTGAAAATTACGAATGCACCACTTATTGTCTCCACGAACGTTATAGTTTTGCCGGATAAACGCAAAAACAAAGACTTTCTTGAGGTCAATGCGCTCCTGTGCCCTTTTCACCCCTTCTGGGTGGGAATGGAGCCCTTACTACTTACACGTTTTTCAATCGATTGAGAAAAAAAAGCGCTTCTACAATTGCGTACATAGAATAGTCATTTTCATTTGTTAAAAAAGGTGCGGTATATCTTACGTTTCGTATGTGTATCGGGTGCCCGGTTTTAAGGGGGAGATACCTTTAGGCGAGGATTTTTTTCTGATTTTCGTGATTTCATTTTTTAAAAGGAAAGATTTCTTCACCATTTTTGACAGTTAGGGTATTCCTTATTACTACTGTTGGCTGTCACATGGTATTTTTTATTACTCTTTAAAAATGGCGGAGGCACAGCACGGTCTTCTAAACTGCATTTTGAATACTGGCGTGCCGTATAACTAAAAGACTAATCGACCGATTTGGCTGAAATTCGGCATAAATCTTCCTAATCTTATAGTCTAAAAAGTGAGCCTAAACGTTTTTGAAAATTGAAAAAAAATCTTTTTTTATCGCAAAATGTAGCCATTTATTTCGGAAAACTCAATCGTTTTGTTTCAAAGCGTACCTTTTCATGGATTTTGCACATTTGTAAATTTTTCTTCGTTCATATTCTGCGTATGAATGCTAATGAAAAAAAAAATATCCATTCCTTTTATTTCAGATGAAATAAAAGCCGCCGGCGTTACGTGTCACGCTGTAAAAAAATACGATGTAACAGCCAAAAGTCGTAATAAAACAAACCCAAAATCCCAAAAAAGTGATGAAATCTTTCCTTTGAAAAAAAATCATGAAAATCGACGTTTTTTGCTCGTCTAAAAGTATGGAAATATCTCGAAAACTGTTAGGCCGATCAAGGAAAATTGTAAACGATCGTTGTACTCTCCGAGTGGGGAATGGGGTGGTCAGTTTGTCAGCTTTTCCGATGGAGGCTTGTACCGCGAGTATATACATACACACACACACACCCACACACACACACACACACACACACACACACACATATATATATATATATATTCGTTTTTTGGGACGAGGTCGATCGTTACCCGTCGGTACGGAGGGTAACGTCATATCATCGTACAGTCTTTGCCTTGCTTCCTCACCGGGAATTTTGATACACATTTAACAACAACAAAAGCTGCTTACGTGATAAATTACGTCGTGTCACGGGCAGTATCATATCCAGGCCAGTTATAAAAACTACCCGAGTTACTTACATGCAGAAACATTCGATCGCCGAGCGTCTATTTATAATTAACTCGTGATTCTTCATGGCAGACACCGACGAAGCTCTCTTTTCTTTTCTGCTTTGCTTTTTTTTTTTTCTTCAAATCTGCGAGCGAGACACTCTGTGGCTTTCCGATCCGTGCAATTAATAATGCGACAGCGTAATCATCCCTCGTAAAGCTGACGAGAGAGCGTTACGGCGAGGGATGATAACAGGGCGAGGGGCTACGGAGGTGCGGAGGGGAATCATGATTCTCTCGAGAGGGTGTGCAATAGAGTGGAAATTCAGACGAGCGAGCTCTCGCCCTCGTTTCTCTCCGTATAACGCGGCTCTCTCTCTCTCTCTCTCTCTCTCTCTCTCTCTCTCTCTCTCTCTCTCTCGCTCTCCCTCTCTTTCTCGGAGTTCCCCAACGAGAGAATGGCCTGGAACAGGGTACCGTACGACGAGCTCGAGGAGAAAAAAAAACTTTCGGGGCCTGAGCGCTTGTTGATACTCCCTAGGATTTTACGTACTCTTTCGCTCATTCTACACTACACTTCTCCCCTATCGTGCACGATTTTCTTTCTTGCCTGATGAAATCGTCTGGAATATGGGAGGAATATATAAAAAGACAGAGGCACGGAGAGAAAGGGAGAGGGAGAGAGAGAGAGAGGGGGAGGAGATGTCTCTTGAAAAATGGCGCCGTCAAGAGCGAAAGAAATTGATAAGAAAGCGCTCGATAAAATGTAAGAAACTCGGGGCAGTGGGAGGGGAGTGAGGCTCGAAAGGGTTGAAATACCGCGAGAAGAGAGCAAAGAAAACGTAGTTTAGATATGGATGGATGCTTGTGGCATACTTGCATCTGTACTTCGCAATATTCTCTACATATGCAGTTTTCCAACGCTCAACGGCTGCTCCTTCACCGTCATATCGAAAAAGAGGAAAAAAAACATTCACGATTTTCTAAGTTATCGAAAGCGAATCGAAACGAGTCTTTCTCCACCTTTTTCTCATTATTCGAAATACTTTCCAACGGCATGTCCCTAAATCCCCATAATAATAAAGTAATATCCCCATCTAAAATCTTCATAAAAATAAAATAATATTCCCATCGAAAAACCCCATAAAAATAAAATGCTATCCCCACCCAAAATGTCTTGTTCGTGACTCTTTATAAATTTTTGCTTCGATTCTCGGGTGATTCCACGATATAAATATTATTTTTTGCAGTTGAAACCATCACCATTGGATTGCTGGGAAATGTTTACCTCAAGAAACACTGGTTATCAAATAATTTTGCATTGATTGTATGAAAGTAACAGTACTTTGAAACTGTACTAGTGTACTAGAAAATGTATGCTCAATCGAGGTGTGGTTACTACGGGTTGAGATTAATTCTCCATACGCTTGAAGACATATCTGCGATAAAATGTTATTTTTCTTCAATCTAGCTTTATTCACCTAACGCTTAAATAAAAATAAGCCCAAAACGGAAATAATCATTTTTCCCTGCCGGAGTCAGCGCTCGGGGTCCCTTTTTTATTTTCATTAACCAGCTACGAACTTTTGAAAAAGTGGAACGAAGCTGGGGGTACGTATCCGAAGGTTAGCGAGGCAAGACCGTAACGCGGATGGTGTACGAAGTTCGTGGTCGTAAAGACTGGAATTAAGGGTTGTTTGAAGCACGCTCCACACACACACACACATGCGAACGTACATACACGCTGGTAAATAAATATATAAACGCGAGTTTGCGCGAACGTTACTCAAGAGTAAGGCGGGAAACGGGTGAAAACCTTTAAGGGCTGCTTCTCTCCAAAAGTAGGAGTAAGAGGGGAGCTCAAGAGAAGTGCAAGCGGGATGAAAAACAAGGAAAAAAGCTCGATAAGCGAGCGTACATGCGAGCAGAGCGTACCCGAAGGAAAAGGATGGAAGAGGAAGGGAAAGGGAAGGAAAGTAGGAAAAGGGATGAAGAGAACGCAGGCTAGGCTCTCGAGAAAAACCCCACTTGCCTTTACGAGCTCTACGTGTACTTTTCGATAGTTGCGAAAGCTCCGAGGTATCGAGTTCCCTTGGCAAAAGGGTGCGTAGGTACTATATATATATATATATGTATGTATGTATGTATGTATGTATGTATGTATGTATGTATGTATGTATGTATGTATGTATGTATGTATGTATGTATGTATGTATGTATGTATGTATGTATGTATGTATGTATGTAGGCGTGTGAGTTTGTGGTTGGGCGAGAGAGTTGAATTTTTGCGACGGCGACTTTTTGTAAGACCTTTCCCGTCGATGGGTATCGAGAAAATATCTTGTAAGCATCCCCGCTTCAACTTCACTTAAAAAAAACAAAGAAAAAAAACTCTCCGAATGCATGAGAATTGAGAACCGTAGAAACCATAATAACGACCATACAGTTCGATTTGATGGTTGTTCGACTTGAAAATTGGATTTTGAGGGGAAAATGCGAATGAAAGCTCGAAACGGTGGAGGTCAAACAGTACAAACCCGATGGAGGGGTGGAATCTTTGGGACCATTTGCTCCCAGCGACCTTTTTCACCAAAGCCAAATTTTTGTCATTGTCAGCTCAGAGTGTACTGTGGATTTTCTCCGTGACGTCTTTTGTCATTTGATGAGGGATTGGCTAGGGATACAAAAAATCGTCGTGTTTATCCAAGAGAGAATATTTGGAAGCGAGGGGAGAGCAAGGGAGAGAGAGGGACGATGAGGAGGGGATAATGTGATTTGCCAAAAAATATGATGACAGCAGGTGGATGAGAAATCGAATGAGGAAGAGGGAGAGAATAGCTGTGTGCTAGTTCGAGGGAAATTCCGATAATAGCATCGTTTTATAATCCGCTTCTCGGCTCTTATGAACCAATATTTTCTGTTTCGTATATATACGGCGGAGAAATGAGAGGGAGAGACAAAGTACGAGTTATCGGATTCGATTAGTTGATTGTTCCCTAATTGCAACTGTGGGACACAATTACATTATAAGAAAAATTACAAAGTGGAGTTAAAAGTTTTATAACAATGACAAGAAAAGAAAAATAATAAATCTGTACAGAAATTAAGGCACAAATATGTATCACTCGTGACAGTGAAGTTTGCATGGTTTGAATGTAATGAAAATGCTCATTTTTCAATTGCTCGAATGTCTTGTAGCTAATCTTCGTTGAAATGAAAATGTAGAACAATTTTCGTTGCACTGCGACAGCGCCAACTACAAGACCATGTGCCAATCTTCGCAAGAATTAATTTTTACAAAGTTCGGGGAGTACCACTCAAGTCATGCGCTCGATTTATCGCACATACGCATCCACATTTAATGGCTACGGTATTCAATGGTCTATCGCGATAGTCAGGCATCTTGGACTTCAATAATAAGGAACATTACTTAAGAGTCCGCCTTCGATTTTGTTGAAACTCATATATGTGATAAGGCATTGAAAATGATCAGACATGTATTTTTTTATCGGCGGAACAACGGCTTTAAGGGAGAGAAATCACCCCTCAAAGAAAGGCTTGTCACCCCTTAATTTGATTTTTAAAATTACTTCTATAGTGGATTTTTAAATCCACTTCATTGCTTTGCATTAGAAGAATTGCGGTTTTTGTTTCATTCAGATCGGTGGGCTACTTGTGGGTGAAACTGCAAAATCATCCCTCGGCACGCCTTTCTTTTGGGGGTTGGTTTCCTCCCTTAATGCCGTTTTTCCACCGACAAAAGAAAATACGTGCCTGATAGTTTTCAATGCTTTATCACATATCTGACTTTTAACTTCGAAGGCTTGAGTGACACTCCTTGCGATTGGCGTGCGAAGCTAGAAGAAATACTATGACATTGCTCAGCGATTAATGCAGCCCTCGGCAGATGACTCATCGACACAAAGTCTTAAAAAGCATGTGAACGAAGAGATTAAAAATATAAAGTTCACAAAGCAATTGCATTAAATATTGAAGGAGAAAGAAGATCCCAAGAAGCTTGTGAATAGTTAACAGTAGATAATGACATCAGTAGGTAGGAATTTCAATTACAGATAATCGGAGATGCAATTGAGCAGTAAAAATAATACATATTAGGTATTTAAAGCAGTGTTCAAACGCGTCACATAAAAAATACAAAAAAGAGAAAAAAATAATAAAAATGTCCAAACTAAAGACCATATTTATAGGGTACGTTCTAATCACTATGCAGATAACAGGAGAGCATTTAAGCTTCCAAATCAAGTCAATAGGCGAATAGCATTCTTTTTAAGTGCCTTGAGGTATTCCTTTCGCGGCGGGCCGTATGTTGTGGTGGCATGAAGAAGGCTCTTCTAAATAATTGGTTAAACTACAGTGGCGTTAAATAAAAATAAGCCACTATCAATTATTATACCCAATGATAAACTGGAATTTCAAAAATCGCCTAAATTTAGTAGATTCAGACATTTTTACATATCCTCTGGAACGTCACTGATACGGAAAATCTTCGGCACATTATTCTTAAGTTTATCATTAATATTTTCTTTAAACATTCGGTGACGCCCTGTTTTTATTGTCGTTACGGAAACATTAGGTTTTTTTTCCACGCCTCGGCAGTTTAAATCAGGCATCTAGAATTATTCAGTGTATAAATTATTAGATAGAAATGAGGCCAGCGCGGCATCTCCACAAAGCGCCGTAAAAATGAGACGATTTTTAGAATCGTAATTTTTCGTTGAGAGTTCGGTAGCTGGCTTGAAATTTTACCAGTATACTAGGATGGTATTTCACTTGATTATAGACGAAAATCAGTCAATTGTTAAACAGGCGGGTTCGTGAAAGGAATACCTTAAGAGGGAGCCGTAGCCATCTCGGTCGCAGGGAATGCCACAAATAGCAAACAGAAATACTAAACGAATGTCTATACCCGACTGTACGATGCACAGGAATGCTAAAAAGGGCTCTAGGCAGCCGCGGACATCTCCGTGACCCCGGATCGATGGGTCCCGACAATATAGTCACGTAATCGGGCACAGACTTAAATCGAACCTTTCAGATTAAACTACCATGGAAGGTACAGCCGGCGATGTTTTTTTTTCACTAAAAACCATTTTATATTTGAGACGGTACGACGTGGTGTGCTTATTTCACCGAAGAGCGAATATTCGCCGTTAGCAAGAGGGATCAAATTTTTATTTTCGATGTAAAAGAGAAAGGGCGAGAGAGGAGCGAGAGAGGGAGAGAGAAAGCGAGTTTCATTGATTGATTGATTGATTGATATATTTACATGTTTTTCTCGGAATCTTGAGGTAATATGGTACATAATTTGTACAGTTCGTAGAAAACTAATATACATAGAATTGGAAAAAAATATTGAAAGTGACAATAACTTAATTATAACATTTGAGTAAAATATAAGTAATAAGTAAATAAACATAAGATATATGATTATAAATAATAACGAGACAGGGAGAGAGAGAGAGAGAGAGAGAGAGAGGGAGAGAGAGAGAGAGAGAGAGAGAGAGAACACTGGTTTATTCGTGCCCTGGAGCGACAGATTCCTAAGGGCACCGTACCGAAAAATAAATTACAAAAATCAAATCAAACCAAACCCAAACTCCAAAGGCCAAACCAAAACCCAGACGATTGTATGTTCACATCATTTTTTCTCAATCATTGTCCTATAGGTATCGCTAGTACTATTTTTTAATGAAATAATTTAAACTAATACTCTATTATACATAGAGGAGAAGGAGAAAAAGCAAAGATCAATAAAAAAAGAGAGGAAGTAGGTTGGGGAGGGGGGTTATAAGCCTTTGTGGACGAAAATTCGCTAGTAAAATGATTTTTTGACGCTTCTGTTTTTTCCCTTCAATTTCGCACTCATTGGTCATGTTTACCTTATAATCAATTATATCATATATTCTTATCAAAGTAGCCTCATTAAGGTAAATATTGAGCAGAGACATTATAGTTCAAAATGAAAACATTACAGTGTCATTTCGGCGTATCAGAATATACATTTTCTGCACAAACATCGAAAAGCTAATCTCCATAAAAAAGTATAGAATTAATTCCACTAGTGTACGATTGAATATTTTAATGAATATGAATACCAAATTATTACTATTAAGTTCAATTGAATATTTTTGGTCTGAATACGTATTACTTATACACAGAATAACCTTATGCCAAGGTAATTCGGATTTGCATTGTGCGTGCTTTCGAATCTTCAGGAAATTTAATTGAAAAAGAAAAAGTTAATTACTGCTGAAATCAAATACTTTATAATCATTTGAATGAATATATAAATGCGGATATATATATACACACACACACACACACACACATATATATATATATATATATACACACATATATATATATATATATATATATATATATATATATATATATATAATGTGATTAAAAAAGTATTTGTACACGTAGCTTTTTTCAAATGATCCTTCGAAAAAAAAAAAAAATGCTTTATTGAGTTTTTGTGTTCCTTCTTATCTTGTGTATCTTGGGGAAACAGGAACAATAAAATGAAGCCAAATTAACAACAGTTTCGTGTGAGATGTACAAATACTTTTTTTGACCACTGTATATACATACAAGACCTGCATAGAGTGTTCAAGGGGTTACCCTCACTTGCGATTTTGAAAAAATCGATTTTTTTATTGCATTTTTTTGAATTATAAGTATCTGAGCATATGTCCTGAAAATTTCAAGTCGATCCGAACAAAATTGCCTGTCATATGAGCATTAAAAGAGAAGAATCCGTGAATTGAAGAACTGAAATTGAAACTTTAAACGCGTTTTTCTCAAAATGGCATTTCTGAAGTCGGTGACCAAGATTACTCGAACACTAATGAACCGATCTTCTTGAAATTTTGCAGGCTTATTTAGTACATAAAAATGTAGTCTTTAATCGTTCAATTTTTTTTTTCGAAACAAATGGCCGTTTTATAGCCAAAAAACGGCCGTTTTTTTTCGTTAAAATCGAACCATAAACTTTGACTGTCCGCCATTTTGTGAAAAATGAATATTTTTTAAAATCCTTCGATTAAAGACTAGTTTATACTTATATTTGACTAAATCCATCCGCATTTTTTTTTTCAGATAATCCACTTCGCCGCAATGTTGGTCACTGCAAACCGTGTATATAAAAACATTATTTCATTGACGGCCATTTGCCATTAAACAATGTAATATTTTTCAATAAAAAAATTACTGAAAGTTCTTCAAGATGTGTTCTTTAAGGTGGTATATTGATCGATTAAAAAAGTTTTGTAGTTTTCTTTAAAAAAATTCATGAAAAAGGCCTTTTTTTGCGCTACAAGTGGGGGTAACGCCTCAATATAACTTCCATTGTAAGTTTTCCACGTATTTCACATTTTTGTGAACATGTGAACTTTTCTTCTCAAATCCTCAGCCAATCTCGAATAGAGCGTCTTCAATTTCTTGGCTGGAGACTTTTACCATCTATCTGTCTCGGTATTTTTCTTCCTCTCTCTCTCTCTCTCTCTCTCTCTCTCTCTCTCTCTCGTACATACTTCTTTATATATATATATATGCGTGTGTGTATGTATGTGTGTATATATACACACATATAGATAAATATATAAGCGATCGCAGCCGTCTTCATTCGAATAAGTAGTCATTCCTCTTTCACAGCTGTCCTTTTTCATTTCCTCATCTCCCTCTCCCTCCCTTTCCTCTTTTTATCCATTTTTTACCAAGATCGGAGACAAAACCATTCCCGAGTTTGCGATTCTTCGTATACTCGTGGAAAGTCTGCGGAAAATCTTGCCTCCGCTCTCCCTGTCCCTCCTTCGTCTCGTCTCGTTTTTCTTCTCGGATCTTCGCCGCGAATTTACGGTTGAAAAAAAAAATGGGAGGAATCGGTAACTCGAGCCAGTCAAGCCAACGAGCCACTCTCCGCGATACTTGCACACGAAAAGATCTCGAAGAAGGAGACGGTGAAGATGTTGGAAAGAGAGAGCAAGAGAGGGAGAAAGGAAAGGAAAAGGGGAACGAGACTGAGGAGAGTTTGAAATAAAAACTCGCGACTGGATGAAGAGAAGGGGAAAGTGAAGAGCGAGACCGAGACATTTATTTAATTTTCGTGAAAATCTCGGTAGTCGCGATTGCATTTTCATGCCTCTCATGGGAGTGTGGAGGGGTGCAGAACTCTCTACCCTCCTTGCCATACTTTTTCAAACCGGTAGACTTCATACACTTCGCTGATTAGCCACCTTTTCTATCTCGCTCTTGCAGTCTCTCTCTCTCTCTCTCTCTCTCTCTCTCTCTCTCTCCCTCTCTCTCTCGCAGCTTTTCATCCGCATTTGAGAAGCGAGGATATTTCAATTCGAAAGGCTGAAAAGTATTGCGCCCGCGTCTCGCGGTGCCTACGACGCGAATAAAAAGAAAGGAAAACAGAAAAAAGTCAATAACGAATGGTTTGTGAAATATCATCAAAATCGAACAATGCGGAGGAGCACCGAAGAAGGTGATTGAAATCGTGGCGAAGAAACGACAAATCAAATCAGTCCCGTTATTAATAACGATACGAATGATAATTGTAATTTTGATAGTCATAATAATGACAGCAATAGTCGTGATCGCAAAATATTTTCTTCGGGATGTGTCTATTAAAAGATACATGTATTGTGCATTGAGAAATGTCAGTGCAATTTAATTCGCGACAATACACTTAATATTATCTCTCACTGCAAAAGCCCGCGAATAACGGCAAGAATGCCTTGGTTCGCATTCTAATTCTTCTATTTTCTGATAAAGGGACAGAGGGACGAGAAAAAAGTATACGATACAGAGGACGAAGATAAAAAAAAGAATGATATGCTAGATTGGACCGATGAAGGGGCGGAAAAGCGGCGCGAAATTCCATTGAGAATTGTGACAAAGGGGTTGAGAGGGCCACGAGCCTCGATGTTCGAAGGGCCCGATCCAAGAAAACGGGATACTTGTTGCCCGTTGTGGATTCGGACGACTCATTCTTCCACCAGTTGCCTCGCTTGCTCGCCTTCGGGACACGAAGAAAAGACCACGAGAGATCACAAATTACGTACTAATTTTCTTTGCTTTTTTGCCAGACTCAAAAAGTCAATTATTTGTGCGGTGAGCAAACCAAGAGAGAATACGTCCAATTCGCACAAGTAGACTTTAATCCTTAATTACCCGAACAAATTTGCTCCAACCCATTCGCCCTTTCTCCAAATTATCTCAAGAGAGAAGGAAAACACGGGGAAAAAGCTAGTACTGGTGAAAATAAATTCGAGACTCCCCATTCGTCTTGTTTTTTATTGCATTTTTGCCCACTGCGTGTTTTTGACTTTCTCGCAAATTTATTCTCCCGACAAGGCCCTCGTTTATCGTTCTTAAGTTTTCTCTCAGACGCGCCTTTGCGCTCGCAGCACGAATTTTCGGAAAATCTTTTCGAGCCATTATAACGAAAATAAAAATAAATATCCATGTTTGCGGATTTGGCTTTCACTTCGAAGCGATCAGAGATATAGGACGATGAAAGAAAGAAGAGAAAATCGCATAAGTATAATCCAGGAGGTGGTTCGTCGGTCGTTAGAGTAGATAAGAGGGAGAACCGTTTCTCGACCAACCTCGAGACCTCGACTTCGCACACCGCACACACAAAAGAATTAATAGCGGTGGTAGTTTAGTGGAGCAGGCAAATGAGAAATTCTCGACACATACATATATACATATATATATATATATATATATATATAAAGAAATATTATATATACTATATATAAATATTGTATATATTATATAGAATATATATATAGATATATATATATATATATATATACGCAAATAGGTGATTTTGAAGACGTGTTCGGGAACATGATTGTCCCGAAACTTAACCATATGTCAGCTCTAATGTCCTCAAAGTAGTCTCTGGATAAGTGTGAGCATATTTCCATCATAGTCTTTCCAGGACAGACGAGTCCCCAAAATAGAAGATTCATTAGACAAATTTTGCGGATCGTCCTCAAAACAGTCAGATGTGCTGCTAAACAACGTTGCGTAGATATTCCAGGCTTAAAATTACTTTTCTCCTTATATATATAGGCGATATATGTAAAGAGTATATGAAACGAGCGAGTTCCACTTATTATGCCACGGTATTATGTAAATACCGGAAGGCTATTACAATTTTACAACTTACCGAGAGTAGCTTTATAGTTTCATCGCTCGCAGAGGGCTGGCTAGACAATGCCGTACCGCACGGACTCGCGGCGAAGTAAAAGAGATTTTGCGAACTTGCGATCTACGAACCTCCCGCTATAGCTCTTGCTACGCTTATCCAAGTCGGACCAAAGCTCTACTTTTTTTTCGTTCTTGTCCCTTCGCCACCTTCGTAACTCTCTCTTTTTCGCTTGCAAATCTATTCAAAATGGACAGCTCATTTTGGTCTTATTATTTATTCTCTTTTAACACTGCTCTGCAACATAGAAAAGTATTCGAATTTGCCGAGTTTGCCAAGCAAGCACATCATCGCCGACTTCGTTTCGTATTTTTCACTCTCTGAGATTTTATCTTGGTCTGAGGTACCTATCCGGAACCTCTTGTTGTTGGAAGACGCGTGATACTGAAGACGTGCGCTGAATTGGACTTTTTTTAAATTACGAGACAAGCGCGAAACCATCTGATGGCGTTTGTCAATAATGGAATACAAGGGCCATTTGTTCACGAAGCAGGAAGAAACGAATTGAGATGCTTTGTGGAGAAAAGAACATTCATTGCGCTGGATTCTGGTGATTCGGGCGGCCATTTTGTGCCTTCGCTGTCGGCCATTTGGTGGTGTGCGGCCATTTTATGTCTCCGTAATCAATTTCACGTCCCATTAGGCATTGGGTGATGTCCTGTGAGGGTTTGTAGCACCACGGCCATTTTGCACGCCTGCTGGCGCCATCTTGTGCTCCTGCGCAGCCATTTTGGCGTATTCCTGCTCGCCATTTTGTCTTTCGAAACCATTTCGCGTTTGCGCACTGCCGGTTCCTACATTTCCACCCGATTCCACGCATTTCGATGAGATGGAAGTTTGCATCGTTGGAATGCAATCGAAAATGGTCTTGTTCAATTGCTCGAATATTTTTCCTCAGATATACGTTACGAAAATCTCTAAATCATTTTTCACGTCGCTTATTTTGAAGTCCAGAATTTTAATCTGAAAAAATAGATTATGTAAAAAAAAGATATATAAGAAAATAGATGTTGTTTGTGAGCCATCCCAATGAAGACATCCTATTTGGTGTCTTCTTGCCGCCCTCAAATTTGAATTTCCAATCTTCGATGCTCTTAACTCAATGCCGCATTCTCCGCAGATCCAATAGAAAAACGCCCCAACAATCACACAGGTCTCCAAAGATGTTGGCTGAATGGGTAGAGGCCGAGGGGTACCGGACGTTCGTTCTTCCCCGACGTGGTGCTCCTGGCAGGTTGCACGTAACGAGTATGGTCGCCCATTGTGATCGGAGAAATTGAGAATTTCAAGATTCATGCAGTCGATTCCGCGTGGGTTGGATTGGTACGGGTTGGCTGGACATGGGATCCGGTTGCACTCGAGTTCCATCCAATGTGCCCGCGCGTGTCTCTTTCTCTCGATTGGTTTGCCAGATGGGAGTGCACACAGTGCCCTTGCAATGTAACGAAGACAGAAACGTGCTGGCACGTTCGTCCTGCCAAGATGTTGAGTAGCCGGGGGCCCTTGGAGAGTCCGAAGGCATTGTTCGAATCAATCACAACGACAGCTTCGACTACACCCTTGTCCCTTAAGCAACTCCCCCGGTACCTTCCCCTGCCCAACCTCGTTCTCGTCTACAGGCGTACACAGTGCACATACTCGTGTGTCAGAATCTAATTCGCATCCAGCTAATGAGGTCAATCTGGGTCAAACACGATTCTGTAATTTGAGAATAACGGGATTAGGCTGGTATTAAAGTGATATGGCAAAAGGGAAAGGCCATGATTGCCGTAGGAGAATAAAGTCCGGCGAGACTCATAAAGCTGATAGGCCTTGCACAATTAATTCTTCCTTCCATTGTGAAAGAGGTCACAACAAGAGACAGAGCCAAAGGGCGAGTGATAGGGATAGAGCGACAAATTGGAGGAATTTACGAGTCTACCGAGTGAAAGAGATGCGTTTGGTGGAACGAAGCAAGATTAAGGAAAGCCTCGCCCCGATGAGGGAAAATTGAGTGAAAGGAAGTTGAACGCCAGATGGGAGAGAACCATGAAGAGTGGTCTTGAGTAAAGCGCTTATCATCCTGCTGGGTTACGAACAGTTTCATCTCGAAATACTCCTTTCTCTCTCGTTCATTTTTCATTCACGTACGAAGAAGGGATGTTGGATGCACGCCAAACGTTTCTCTTCTCTTCTTCCTTCGCTGCCCAGGGATTTATCTTTTTCCAGGCCACATCTCGGGGCGTTGAGGTGAGCAGCTTCTGCCAGGTCCAGTTTTGCCACTCTTCGATTTTGATGGACATAGTATACAGGAACAGATGGTAGCTTTCATTTTTAATACCAGCAGGCTTATCACTTTTCGCTTGATGATCATCGGGCTCCTTTATATCTTCTTATTGGATAATTATTTTCACTAGCTTTTCTTCTGCCATGTGGTGTGGGCAAATTCCGCATGACGTCAAATTGCACGAACGACTTGATTTTGCAAATGTAGGTATTGTTTTTGTTGAGAGGGGGAGAGTTTTTTAAATACTCTTTTTGTTTTCATGGTTAACCAGAACATACGAGTTTAGTGTTTGGGTTATCAGGAACCGTTTTGGCCAAGCTCCTCAGTCGATCAGACCTGAAGTGCCTTCGGGCTCCGCTATCGCACTGTCCAGCAGCCCTATCCCGTCCTCTCTCTCTCTCCCCGTTCTCTCCGTCTCTCTCTTCTATTCTATCACACACAGATCCGCCGGGAGGTCTCTCCAATGAGTCCATCCATGTATTACTATACCTAGGCGAAGTCTGCAAAGCTCCCGGTGCTTCTTGATCATATGACAGGGTCGTCTGGAAACGTTTCTCAGAATTGGAGGCAACGAGGCAACGCGGACCGAAGATACTCTACGACGAACACACATACTCAAAAACAGGAAAACGCTTTGTCGAGCTTTTCGAGCTTTCGGACCCTACCGTTATTTATGGAATCTTACGATTCTCCTTAAGGAGGGACAACACCTCGTCTCTTCGTTCCCTCCGGAGAAATACCCCTGGAATCACACCCTCGAGACAGCGCGCAACAAAGCTTTTCTCATCGCGCTTATTTATCGAAAAACGAGAAGAGAGAAAGAGAAAGAAAGCAGAAGAGTGTGCGTGTTCTTTTTTTTTCTTTGGGCAAGATTATAAGGAGCTTCGACACGAATTCGGAGGTAAGTTTTTGGGAAGTCGTCGCTAGGGACGGCAGCAAACGTGGCTTCTTTTTACGTTTTATTTCAACCTCTTTCAACCCCGAAGTCATTAGACGTCACGCAAACATTTTCTAACGTACTCCTCCCGTAAGAGAATAAAGTCTGACATTTTTTCTTCTTCTTCTTCTTCTTCTAATTTAAATCTTAATTAATTGTTTTTTCGATTAATACATTTTTTTTAACTTAATCTTAAAATTATTTCTTCGTCCAATTTGTATTATCTAATTTTTATCCTAAAAATCTTCTAATTATATAGTAATCGTCGTGTAAGGAAGGGCATTTCTGATTTATTTTTTTAAACTGTAAATTTAAAAAAAGGGTGATAAAAATAAAAAAAAACGTATTTAAAAAATTATAAGACGAGGCGAAGAAAAGAAACCTTCAACTGTACCGAGCACGAGAACAGGACATTCAAGATTTTTGACTGGTCTCGAAAAACCGGTCCTCCATCTAAGCCCCGTTACGCGCGAGGGCACGGTGAAAAGGACGGGGGAAAAAAATCACGCGAGCACAAGAGCAGAGCGTGTAGTTTTGTTTTACATCTGCTCCGGGGAACGCGTATTACGTTCCGCGGCGCAATTTTTTAGTGTGCAAATGCGTAACGCGAGTGGTCTTATGACCATCGTAGCGCGAATGGGTTTACGCTCGTGCTTCTCGCGTTTCTCCCTCGCCAGCGTTACTCTTTCCTATTCCGCTTACTTTTCGCGTCTCAAAGGAAACTGGGAATTGGCACCGTGACTCAAGGCTAACGAGTGAGTATAACCTGTTACCTCGCTACGGCAAACGCTCACATCAACGGAACGCTTGAAACAAACTCCCGAATCTTACAACAATCACATTCAATTGCAAAAAAGACATTATAACGGAGAATTTGAAAAAGCTTTTCCCGAAAATCCTCCCGACCATTTCGATATTTTTCCCCATTTTTTTTTTATGAGGATGAGGAGGAAGGCACTGAAGGAATTTAATGTAAAGGTAAAAAAACTTTTCGAACGTACGGTTGCGCATTACATGATATATGTGGAACAGATAATTTGTTTTGAGTTCGCACGACGCACGCTACAATTGCACTAAACATATTTCGTACTCTTATTTTCTCCCTTTGGGAGAGGAACAAAAATTGCTGATTTTCATGATTTCTTTTTTCAAGGAAAGCTTTTTTGACCGTTTTTGAAAATTAGGGTATGTTTTATTACTATTTTTTGCTGTTACATGGTATTTTTTCTTTTGTTACTAATCAATAAAAATGGCGGTGGTCCGGCACGGTCTTCTAAATTGCATTTTCAAAGCTGGCATGACGTAGTTAAATGACGTAGGTAAATGATAGCTAAAAACTAAGCGACCAATTCTGATGAAATTTAGTATAAATGTTCATAACCTTATTGTCTAAAACATGAGACTAGATGTCCTTAAAAATTAAAAACAAACGTATATTTTTATTGCAAAATCTGGCAATTTTTTTTCTCACGGAAAATTCAATCTTTTTGTTTCAAAGCGTATAATCCTATTGATTTTTAACGTTTCTCCCTGTTTCTAGGTTTATATTTTGCGTATGAGTGTTAGTGAAAAGAAAATCTTCGTTGGTTTATTTCAGATCAATCTCGCCGACGCTACGTGTCACACCGTCTGCCAATATCCGCTGCAACCCGCTCAGAAGACGGTGCCATAAACCCGTCATTTTTAAAGCTTAACAATAAAAATAGCATGTAACATCCAAAAATAGTACCCAAACATACCCTAATGCAGCTACTTGCAGCTACTTATTTTTCCTCGCCTAATGGTATCTCCCCCCTTAATTATAGAATTTATATACAATTTTTCTATCACCGTATTTTACAAGAGTAAACTTGAGATAAAAAATAAGCAAGCGCAACGCAAAGTGATACAACTTTACGAAAAAACTGATCAAAAAAATAATCACCCCATGCAAGGAGGAAATCAAATTTTCTTTGTTTCGTCGGTATGTACAGAAGTATTTTATGTATGGTGGAATCTTATTGGAACGATCGCGGAAGAGAGAAAAGGGAAAATCCATTTGAGATCTGAGGGCGGTGTCAATTGAATTTATGGAAATTTATTTATTTCCTTTCCTTTGAGAGCCACTAAAGTACATTACTCGGTGAATGTTGGAATTCCATTTTCGCAAGTTGCTGGCGTTATGAACGTAGAGGGGATGTAACTAAAATATACATGATATATATATATATATATATATATATATATATATATATATATATATACAGGGTGTCCTGTTATGAATGGATAATCCTGCAATTGTCGATAGGTCAGATCGTGCCCTACTGAATACTGACATTTCAGTTTAGTAAGTCCAGTAACTGGAATTTCAGTAAGAATTTAGTATTTAGTAAGGAATTTAGTAAGTTTAGTAACTGGAAGTTCAGTTTCGTAAGAATTAGTAGTAAGTTGAAGAATTAAAGAATTGAAGAATCAGTAGTAAGAATTGAGTATTTAGTAAGGAATTTAGTAAGTTTAGTAACTGGAATTTCAGTTTAGTAAGTCCCACGGTTTTCGAAATAATGGGATTTATGTTATTAAAAAAAAATCATCTGTTTTCGGTTTTTCACATGCCATTTCTACAAACGATATGAATCGACAATAAGTGTGCAAATTTTCAAAGTAATTGACACGATATGCGTAGTACAATTTTGTTTACACCGCAGGCTATCAAAGTCAGATGTTCCAATTGGTTTGTATGAAAATTCTCCATAAGATTCTTTTTCATAAAGTTTCCTCAACATTTAAGGTTAAAGAGAAGACTTTTCTAGATAAAATAAATAACCAAGTGTATTTTTCGAAAAACGGGGTAAAAAAGTTATAATTTGTAGAAATGGCATGCGAAAAATTAAAAGCAGATGATCTTTGTCTCGAAAACCGTGGGGCGTTTGCTAAACTGAAAGTCCAGCATGTAGTAGGATATAATCTGACCTATCGACAGTTGCAGGATTATGCATTTATAACAGGACACCCAGTATATATACTGGTCTCTTTCGGAATATATGTATTTTTTTAATAAACCAACCCCCTCATCCCAATTTTGATCCGCACTGTACGAAAGTGTCCCAAACGCCGCATCGTCCTCAATATCCCATACCCTTTCTTTTCGGTGCCCATTTTCCCTTCACCTACACACGAAACTCCGGGTGTGTGTGCGCATACGTAAACATATAAAAAGGAGGGTTAGTTTGTGGGATTCGCGTCATCGCTATCCCGACTTAAACTGTTTGAGTTGCGACTTTATCGGGTTGCGAGGGAATCTCGGCACCCCACGTTGCCGAGGGTTATCGAAATAGAGGGGTTGAAGGAGGGGAGCCGCTGTATCGGCTCCAAAATGCCCAAGGCTCGAAGCGAGCTGAGGATTCGTGAAAAAGTTCGACGCATACGTCGTCCATCATTGTTCAACATTTTGCTCATTTCGATCAAGAGTTTGGCGAATTTATTCCCCTTTGCTTTCTCTCTTGCGGGGACAGCTTCGAGATGAATGGAAGAGGACAAATTGAGTCGACGGGACATTCGTTTTTTTTTAACCCACAATGTAAAAAAACTGCGCCATCGTTAGTTAGAGGGTAGAGTCGGAAAAATTCGAAAAGAATCGAGGGTGCCGTTTACTCGAACGTAGGAGAAATCTATAAAAAATGATTCTTCTTTCAAAGTATCAGACTGGATTTGGCGTCTTGAGGGAGAAACAACTCGCGCATGTCAACGACAGATTCAAACGCTTTTGCCCGCTTCGAACGGTTAGATCCACTGACGTTCGTGATCTCTCTTGAGAATTCTATATACCATCCCTCTCGATGCTCCCGTATCAACCCTTCGAAATATCTCCACTCAGTCTTTTTTCTCACCATACATTTATCTCTCGCATTCTCTCTGCCGGTACATATTGGAAAATCACGCGTCACTCTTTAAGCTCGAAGATAAAAGCTCCCGAGTAAGTGAAGTATGGATAAAAACGAGAAAACGGGTTAGATATACATGTGTGTGGGGGGGGGGGGGGGTGTACACGTATATCATATTCTCTCGGGAATGACACGGGCCTGGCGCTCACGAATCGAGCATCAGCTGCGAGCCTGGATACGCGAAGTTTCCCAACCCCCCTTGTGTCTCGTCGTCCATTTTTCCCGAGCTTTTCCTTTGATCCGCATTAATGTCAGGGATGATAGTTGAGCGTTTTCTCCTTCTCATTCTTTTTGCTCTATTTTCATTTTACCTTTTCGGCTTCTTCTTTTTTGTTGTCCTTTCTCTTTATTCTTTTTGATTTCGACTCGTTCACTCAGCGCCGAGCTACGTTCATTGCGAACGACCAGACACGACTGACACGAAATCACGAGAGAGCAAAAAAAGCACACTTCGCTTCAATTTCGCTCACCGATGATACTCCCTGCTTCGCGATTAAAAAAGAAGAGAAAGAAAGAAGAAAGTGGACGAACTCAAAAGCACTCCATTCAGTTCCGTTACTTTTTGGCATCAGTGCTTTTTTCTGTTTTTTTTTCAAAAATTCAAAAGTCCGCGTGTGATTTCTCAGCCGTTGTCGTTTATTCGGCGCGCTCAATCCTTTGCTACAATCTCTCAGCCAACACGAGTTCAGGCGTTTTCTTTCGAGCGATATTTCTGAAGTGGTTGTACATTTTGACGAAGGCGGTCATCCCATGGGACAGGTGAAAAGAATTGGGATTTTTTTTTGCACTAATTGCAAAATTACTTTTAAATGTGTTTTTCTTAACACTGTCTTTTTCAAATTGGCTTTCACGATGTCCCAAAAACCATTGATCTGATTACGCAAAATTTTTTATAGTAAAGTCAGCGCATCTATAGTTCTCACCGGAACTAGAATATTTCTGATATTTGCCATTGTTTTTGTAAGCTGGAAAAATCGAGAAAAAAATGACGAAACTTGGAACTTAACTTTTAAAACCGTGCCAAACATTGAATTTTTGATATTTATACTTTACTCCAGATTCGGCGGTAGCACCAGGTTTATAAATTAAAATGCCGTTTGATTTTTTAAATTTCAGGTCAGCAAAGCCGCCGGCATCATGGCAGCCGTCAAGTAACTTTTTTTTCCACGTGAGTGTCTTCAGAACGGTGTGAAGTCGATTCAGCTCGTTATTTTTGTTTGATAAAATTCTGAGGTACTGTACAAATGTTAAAAAATTTGTGATAAAAATTCAAAGATAGCGTGTTTTAATGGTTCATAAAAAAAATTCTCAAAAAAACAAACAAAAATAGCTGTCAGATGGGATGATACCCTTAATGCAAAAATCAAGGATGATATGACAAAAACACGCGGAAGAATGGTCTATGTTATTATACGTGGAACGATACATGAAAAATGTGTTCATGAATTTTGAAAAAAATGTGACTATTGCCGAAAGATAAAAAAAACTTCAGATAAAATTTTTATAAATGTTAATTTATGGAGGGTGGAAAGAAATGTTGCCATAATGAAAAAAATCATCTTTTTACTCTTCGTTTGCACACGTTCACATTATCGTCGGCTGATTTTCAAGTTCGTAAAAAAAAATGATTTTTTGCCTCCATCGAAAACACGCGTTTAATTATTTCCCAGGAAATCATTTTTGTCTGCGGCCATGCACATTCGTAACAAACGGACTGTGAAATTCATGGAGTTCGAAGTCTGAAAATAACCAGGGGGGGGACAATCAATGATGTGGGGGGTAGGAATAGTTGGATATGGAGCCAATACAGTGCGCTAAATATCGAATTTGTCGTTTTAAATTGCCCGTACACAACGAATATGTATTGAATATATGGTCATTATATTTAACTTATGTACCAATGATCGAAAAAACGTCATTTCTACAGTCCGATATTGAAATTCGAGCCATTTGGATCCCTTTGTCCATAAGCGATTGAAATATAGTCATGCAGCCGGGGAAGGAAGCTTGTATTCGCATGATCTGATAACTGAAACGAAAATGTTGCTGGCATTTGAGAAATGAAAAAGTGACGAAAAAATATATTTTTACGGGACTTAAAAACCAATTGGACCAAAATGATTGTAGTTTAACACCTCGTTAGTTTTATGTGTACGAAGTATATCAAGCCAAACGAACCTTCGTTTGTTTCTCGTCTGTTTCAATTGGATTCATTATTGGAGTCAGCGTATTTTTAAGTGATAATTCAATTATACATTTCATCCAAAAATTTACCAAAAAAACGTTCACCCAAAAATTTACCAAAAAATTGTTCATCCAAAAATTAACCAAAAAAACGTTTATCCAAAAATTTACCAAACAATTAGGCAGTTCTTTATTTTCATTCAGAATAACTCATTTGGAAACAATGAAAAAGCTCGAGTTTTAGTGTTTGCTTGTCTTCAGATGCGGTCTGCGCTGACTTCTTTCCCCCTCGGCGCTCGTTGACGCTTCGTTATCGAGACTCTTATACGAATGGTTAATTACATTACGTTTTCTCGCAATGATACTAACTGTCTTGGCACTCGTTTCGTAACATCGGCGGGTAAATTTGTTTCGCACCTCGAGCACGATAATTGGAGGGAATTCTAATGATAAATAAACAACACAGAGCTACCGAAAAGATGTCCCAATGTGGCACGAAATAATTATGACGTTAGTAAAATAGAATACATTTTTTAAACTTTCCCGATTTATTGAAATAGCCGAATTATGACATTTCTGCGCTTGGTCTGATCACTTCCATGCTACTTCTATTTGTCAGAATCAAGCCTTATTTTTCTTGCACACTTTTGAACTGTAATAATAACGTTTGATTCAGCCATGTCATTTATATGAAAATAAAAAATATGCATGTAAAGTTGCATCTAATTTATTCAGTTCCTTCAGATTCAACGAATAATGCAATGAAGCTTTGATGAGCTTCAAAAGAAGAAAAAAACCTTCGTGTTTTTCTCATTGACGTTTTAGGGTATCAGAATTTCGTTGCTATCCGTGATCATCGAAATTTCCGTATTTCATTGATGTAATTATTTTCACAAAGCACGAAATTACAAGAACAATTTGAAGCTTCCCTTTGATGATCGTTAATTTATTTTAGCTGAACAGCATCGATATTATTCGCAACGAGCATATTTCCTCGAAAGCTCGGATGGCAGGCATCGCGAATATAGCAAAAATAAGTTCGTTCGATTTTTCCGGAAGGTACATCAAAGGAAGACATCGGCGTAACGTCTGCCCAGACTGATGTCATCGTTACCAATCGGTATAAATCCCGATAAAACTGAAATCTTTTCTTCCAGGCGAGTGGGTGGAAAAGATTGAGATGAAAAAAGATCGAGTGGACCATCGAGTGGCGTGCAAAAAGACAGGGAGAAAAACGACAACGATGAAGCTGAATGACGGTATATGGGAGGAAAAGGAGTCGTGAGAGTTGCGGGATTGTTTGGAAGGGATGAGAATTTTCCTGTCGATGCTAAGGACGAGTAAAGGGTGGAATGGATCGAGTACGTAGAGGAAAAGGAAGATGTGACAGAGAAGAAAGCACGGGAGAGAAAGAAAAAGGGATAGGGGCGAATGGAGTCACTGTACGAGTAGAACAGGATGTAGAGAACCCAGAGTCAACCTACTTCTGCATTTCGGTCGTTTGTCGGTAGGGTTAGGGTGCAAAGAGGGATGAAAGGGGAGCGGAATGAGTAAAGAGAACTTGCTGAAATGCCTCTGTTTCACCCTCTTGTACACACGTGTCTCTATATATGGGGCATTCCATCCCATTACGAAGGAATACACTATTGGCTCTTTGCAGATCGCCAAATATTTGCTTTCGCTGTCCTTACGTACGAATTCCATTCAACGTTCTCGGAATTGTATTTTAAACGATTTGCAAATATAATACTTTTTCTCGTGTTGATTTTTCCTATTTTTCAGCCACAAGCAAAACCTCTCGAAGAATATTCGACTATTGTCCTGGCAAAAAATCGTCGCGGAATAAAAATTAGCCCATCTTAGAAGACTGGGCGAAAATATTTTTGTCGAATTTTTTTTTTTTGGGGAATGGGTTTAATTCTCATGGTTGGAGGAAATCATTGCAATTGGTAGAGTCGCAGTGGAGATTCGAAAGAACGAGTGTAGGCTTGGAGAAAAATGGATGACCCAAGTAGAAATGTCCCGTATACCGTGTAGTATAGTACCCCCTAGTACACACGTTGAATCGTATATACGTATTTGCTAAAACGAGAATTCTCACCGAGCATTCGACGGTCCGAGACGACCGGAGTGTAACGTACTGGGACGATAGATTTAGATCCAGAATTCCATGGGTGTATGCTCAGTTACACAGTTGTACACTCGGATCGCTCGATCGTTCCGATTTAAAAGGGTTTCGATGTTAACAGGACGAGAGAGGGAGATACAGAAGTCCGAAAAGCTAGAGCGAGAGAGAGAGAGAGAGAGAGAGAGAGAGAGAGAGAGATGTCTCCTCTCTTCCTCTCCTTCCCACCCAATTGAAATCGACAGGGTCCTAATTCCTGCTTCGAGCTTTTCCTGTCTTTCGATATTGCACACGATGGCGATTTAATCACCTTACGACTGTAAATATACCCACACGATTCGCATCCACTTCTCATCTCAAAATCCTTCATCAGAAAAAGACAAAAAGTTGCTTGGCTTCCCGTCATAGTCACAGATTGAAAAGCAGGGTCCCTCACATTCACCAGCAAACTTATTCAATATCGAATTTGTGCCGCAAGATAACGTATACTCAAATGGCTGAAAAATATTTTTGACTGAAGCTTATGTTTTTCTTTTATTCGCAACCATTTGCGTTTAATAAAGCCGTTTCAGAGCGATGCGATGTTTTTTTTCACATTTTTCAACAGGCCCTTGAATTTATATCACTCATCTGAAAAACTGTGATAACACAGAAGGATCGTCTTTTGAGATTGTCCACGTATAATTGATAGCTCTCAATGAGGATAATAAATTTCTCAATAAATAAAATCATTACAGGCTAATTTAGACAAGTATTGACGTCACAGTGGCATCACGAATGCGAAAGAAATTAAAATGCGTTTTTCTCAAAACAGCACTTTTGTGTTATGACAGTTTTCTCGTGGATTAGCGACATGTACTTTTGTAAAATTGTTCAACCCTTTCTCCTGTCACTTTCGTTGGTTGTCAAAGTGCTGCCGTCAACGTCGTCATGGAGACATCGAGATCGGTCCAACGGTATTTTCTAACCCTGCTCGTAAATATTTTCAAAACTATAAACTTATTTCAATCGACGCAAGGACATTTTTAATTAGCCACTTAATGGGCTATTCTACCGTGACGGCTAAAAATAAGGTATTTCGAATAATTTTTTAAAATTGTTTTAATTTTTCAATTAACATTTTTTTAAATTGTTTTAATTTTTTAGTTAAATTTTTTTTTAATTAAATTAAAAGTTTAAATTAAATTTTTTTACCTTCGAGGTACACTCTTACAGATAAGAAAAAAACGTTTGGTTGCATATAAATGTATATTCATTTAACAATTTATAATCGTGTAAAGGCATGAAAAAAGTATGTTGCTGACGTTGATGATTTGCGCTCTCCACGTAATCGAAAACAAACCATTCAAAAAGATTCTCAATCTGTATGAATGTCGCTATCGCCCGAGCTAGGATTATTATATATTATTATATTTTATTATATAATATTGTATTGCAAACTAACAAAATCGCGTCGTTTTTTGCAAGTGTTCGGACATCACGTTTTTTTCTGTCATAATTCGGACAAAAGTCTAAGTAGAAATAAATATTTTTCAATAATCGTAGTTTCGGCGATATCCATACATATGGTGAATATCATACGCGGTAAAAAATTAGCCCGATTGGTTAAGCTGTTTTTCCGAAATCACCAACGCCAGGTGAACAAAGTAATTTCGAGAAAAAATGTCTTTAAAGTTTACTATGCCATACTATACAATATCAACTGGTAGAGCGCCCTTTTACTCACAAAAGGGAGACTATAACTGTGTATAAAATGTATAAATTCAAAACAGCTGTTCCCAACAGCTGCCAGGGACGCGCAGTGGGCAACCGTACTGGAGTGCGCGCACCAACCGCTTCTACTTTGAAGCTGTGTACTGAGTCGATAAAGTGGAAATCGACTTTACCGGCAATTCGATATCAATTCTACGCTGAGATAGAGTTGAAAAATACTCAGAATGAAAATTCGATCTCTTCATCCCGTCATAATAGAATAGGCCGTTAATGTTTCGCCATCTTCGAACTTTCACCAAACAAGAATGAACAATGATAGTTCGTTTGTCGCCCTGCGAAGCGCTTGGGGGACGCTTGAGAATTGCAAATGTAGTCGATAATACGAGTTACAAATGAGTTTTTATCGATAAGTTGAAAATTCGACGTACGAGAGCGAAAAATTCCGCTACAATCTGTAGGAGGAAGCTGTCACTGCCCCCCCCCCTCGCTGTCTCTCGCTCTTTCTCTCTTTCTCTCTCATAGTCCGTCTCATTGTCGCGTCGATGCAACTACTGATTACTCGGATTCGCACAGCTAGGCAACCGCGAGAAAACCGATTTTCTCCTTTAATCCCTGCGGTGAACCACCCTTCTGTCCCGTCTGGTCGAGTGTGGAAGAATTTTTCTCCTCCACAAGCGCGAAAAATCGATCCCTATCCGTTTCCCGGATTACTCGGTGATGGAACACTCCGATGCTTTCCCTCCGAGAGACGGAATAGCAGTTTTCCTCTTCTTCTTGTGACTCACACTGTTGTCTCATTTTTCGTTTTCTCGTTTTTTTACGCTTGTTTTTTTACTTCCTCGAATCGTATAATTGTTTCCGTATTTTGGCTCTATAGCTTACGGGTCTTTCTTGCGAATTAAAAATGATCTTTTATGTGCACAAAATATTAGAGCTTGATATGCAGCACGCGAGCTTATCGCAGGATAATACTTTACGAGGTAGCATTCATAAACTTTGACACTTGGGAATGGGCGGGCGGGGGGCCGTCCGGAATCGTAAATATCGTACGGAGACGTAAAAAAGCTTCTCTCTTCGAAGGACACTCGATGAAAGAAGGGGTGAAAAATATAAACTTTTATACACACACACACGCACGCACGCACGTACGCACGCACACAGACACACACACACACACATGGGACATTCCACGCCATTTAACCTACCCCGTGACCCTGACCATTTTTTATTTTTCCAATTCCACGTACGAGAGTGTGGACAAACTTATTTTGAATAAAAAATCATTTTTATTCATTAAATTCAGCACAAATAAAAAATAAAGCACTTCCGGCCTGACGAAGCCGAATTGGAAATGACAAAACTATAACCAGCATTATTGGAGATTGAAATGATAACAATTTTCTGAAAAAATATGATTAATTGTAAAAAAATTGAAGGAATAATGGGCGCACAATGTATCTAGTCTTAAAATTTATAGAATGGATCATTCTATTTTAGAGCATTAAAAAAAAATAAATAAAAAAGGCAATCATCTGTTAAAAAAGTAGTTTTCACTTTAGAAGCAAAAAAAAACCTTGACATTGATAATTGATATTTTTTTCGTACCTTTTAACGAAAGTATGCTTCATAATGAAAAAAGATATACAGTGACATTTGTCGATATCTCAGTTAGTTCAGGAGTTATCAGCGCTTAAACGTTTTCAAAACTTCCGAAATCGACATTTTTTGAAAAATTAGTACTCTTAAAGGAGAAGTTTTGAAAATCTAAAAATTGGTCCGGATATTTTTTTCTTGGGGTACAATTTTACAAAAAAGAAATCAGCAAACCCAAAAATGGTGGGGGTCACGGGCTAAGTGAAATGGCGTATATATATATATATATATATACAGGGTGTACTAAATGTCACGCAACATTTAACATGCACGGCTTATGCATATTAATGCGTGATATTTGGGACACCCTGTATATGGGGGATTGTTATTTTCGACTTTGCGGGGGTCGTCCATAGTAGCCTTCTGGCATATGCCAATGCCTTTAAAACCACCTTTACATAAATTTAAGCCTATTTATATATAGGACATTTGTAGGGGCGTCTAATTGTAAACTCCAAAATTAACGCTTCGCTTGATAAATGTTCAGGGCCGTCCTCAAAATTCGTAGCTATGCTACGCCAAACAGTCAACATAGGATGGATATAATGGATTTGAAATGTCTTTCAGCTATATATATATATACAGGGATAGGACATTATGTATATATATATATATATATATATATATATATATATATATATATATGTGTGTGTAAACATCGAAGAAGGGACTGGGAAGGACTATCTTATTTCCATTAATTCTGTGCCCGCGCCTTCTCGACTTCCACTTCTTTCTCTTCTGGCTCGTTCATCCTTAACGAGCTCTTCGCGAGCGCGAGAAACCTCGTGCGAAAACGAGCGAAAAAATCGCGAGATGAAAATGAGATTTCGGGCTTAACGAGACGCGATGCGAAAGGGAGATGAATACAGGGGATGAGAAAAAGATAAAAAGAAAATCGCTACAGGGTAGCAACAAAAGGGATGATGGAGTCTTTTGTCAAAACCGAGGGCTCTCATAACACAACTGACAACCCGCAATTTTCCATCGCGACCGGACTGACTATCCGAGTAGAAGTGTCTCGTACTAGACAGACGTTGTATACAAAAAAATTCTTCCAATGTTCACCATTTTTCTCCATTCGGATAATACCCGAAAATCCAATTCTGCGGCACTACAAAAGTCTTGAAAACTTAGAGATGCGAGTTCGTTTTTGCAGCGGCTGAGAAAAATTGGACGGAAATTTAATTGTTTTAAAAAAATTGTGCGCTTTTTCTCTGGCCTTGTTCGAATCTTTTTTCACTTTGGTTTGTTTTCTTAACCGCTCAGACGTTTTATTAATTTTCTGAAAATCAGCTGGTTGCGAATTGACAAAAATTGTCGGTCACACGAATCAATTGAATGAAATAAATAATAAGAATAATCATAATAATAATTGAAATAAATGAAAAAATAATCTAGAACTTCAACTGTAGAACAGCTTGAACGTTTTGAGAATTTTTTTCAGTAACTCGTTAATTCGAAAGATGAAGTAGCGCCTCATTCTTCGAGTCTCGAGAATCCAAGGAGAAGTGTCCCGTAATGCACAGACCGTTGAAAATCTTGCCTTTTCGATGAAGGAAAAAAACAAAAGTAAAACAAGTACACGAATGATCTGCTTAGTGGTCGCGTCATTGATATTCCTCTCTGAACTCGCATAGACGAAATATTGATAAATAATTTTTTTACACCTCGACGGAAGTGTCAGATGCGCTCAAATATATTTGTCATCAAAGATCCTACCTTTTCAGAGGTGATTAGCGGTGTGATGTACGTGGTGACCGCCGTGGTGTAAACCTTTGGCTGACAGTTGTTTTCTTGGTACGGAGTACCGTTCAAGTACCAATTTGTCGGCGTCGTTTCGA